>JAXQQM020063941.1:0-57898 GCA_034641835.2 Pinus albicaulis
GATTAGTTAACTAGCTAATCAACTAGATATGAGTGGAGTGAATTAAATAATATTTAATTCACTAAATATTAACTCATTAGTCAACTCAAGAACACTTTAGTTCACTACAGTGCATGATCAGTTCAGTGGAGACCAGTGGAAGAGGTAGATGAAAGGGTGAGTAAAGCTATCTGTTGGAGGATCAGTTTTGCATGGGATTTGCATGACACTTGGAGGAATTGTCCATGACAATTGCGCAGTCAAGCCAAGGGGATTCGAACCTTGGATCTCTTCATATACAGGCCATGATTGTGCAATAGAGGCAAGGCAGTCAGCAGTGAGTTTTGAACCCGAGACTTGTTCAAAACTGAGTTAGATTGTGTGTGACTTTATGAGAAAGTACTGAGTACTTGTGAGGAGTATTGTACTTTGTTGGTTACATGATTTATCCATTATAATATACACAATAGCTGCGGGGTTTTCAGCTATAGGCTTTCCCCATACATTCTGAGTTAATGTGTGATTGATTTGATGTGTGATTGCTTCTATATTATTTCCGCATGTGACAATTAATTGTAGAAGAAGGTTATGTGTTATGCATGCAATTCGAAATTGATGTATGATCGGGTTAATCTTCAGTGAATAAGTGATTTATTCAGCTAATTTCTACACAAAGCTCACATATTTGATTTAGGATTTTGGGCCTCAATTGTAGGCGCAACAAATGAAATATTCAAACACAATCGCTTGCACATAAGCTCATCCATGCGACTGGAGTCTTCCAGTCGCACATAAAACTCTCCATCCATGCAACTGGGAATTATGGTTTTAGAATTGTGGTTACATGCCCTAGTCACTCACATGTCAGGCTTAAGGTAATGACTGGGATGACTCCTCCATTCGACCTAGACCTAAAATATGAAATTTCAGTCTTCTGAATATTTTTCTTAGTGGCAACAATGTTTGATAGTTGATTGCATATTGTGAAAATTCATTAGAGGCTTCAGAATTCGCAGGTACAACACAGGAAGGATTCCACCATATTCACTCGTACATAAGCTCATTTATGTAACTAGAGCCTTCTAGTCGCACAAACAACTATCCATCCATACAAATACGAGTTAGGGTTTCATAATCATGGTTGGAGACCCCAGTTGCTCACATACCAACCTTAAGGGAGAAATTGGGTAGCTATAGTTGCTCTGATGACTTATTTTCCATGCATCTGGGAGCTAAAAGATGAAATCTCAGTCTTCTGAAGATTTTTCTCAGTGACTGCAATGTTCGAAAATTGACTACAGATAGTGAAAATTCATTATAAGCTTCAAAATCAAGATTTTGAGTATAAGCATTGTTTGGTTCATTTCATAGATATTGTGTAGTTGTTTTTGCTAAATAGTCATATGGATGAATATATGGATAATTGTACTCTCTTTTGCTGAATAATTTGATGACGATCTAATAAGAAGAATAATTTGAAATGGTTTTCACAATATTGGGTTTTCCCCTGGTCTCTGACCAATCCTAGTGTCTCTATGTGTGAATGATGTTATTCTATTGTTCCATTATGTTCCACCGCATTGATGATGATGATTTTTTTCTTTTTACTAGTTGCATATGCTGCTGAATAATGATGTAAATATGAATAATGTTATGATGTCATGGGGGAATGTAATATGTTAATTAAGAAATAAAATTATCAAATCAAAGAACATTATAGCCCTAAGAAAAATAAACATGATGAGTTAGTGAGTTTAGAAGGAATTTGTATCGATGACTCAACCAATAATTTTGTTGAATGTAACACAGTGATGCTATTTCACGTGGTATTCAACATTTAGTCATTTGAATTGATTCACAACCCGTGGTGCTACATTTAAACAATGTCTATTGAATAAGAAGTCCAACTATGCTACGTAGGTTTTTAAGGGTTCACCTTTTAGAGCGACATTTTGATTAAATTCAGTATCAACACGATCCTAGAAGTCTAAATACATTAATAGATGTATTAGCCAATTATTTTTTAGGTAGAAATTTGTGACATGTGTGAATATACAATCACCATCATACATTGTAAAATAGAGTAAAATATCTTGAAAAGATCCATAGATAGAAAACTATATATAGTGTTTTGGTTTTACAAAAATTCTTTCCAAGACACACATGGACCATGACCTATAATATCAAAAAACGTGGACAAAATATGGCTTAAAATCCTCCTAGGTGACTAATACCGATGATGATCACAAGAACACACAATCGCACTAGAAACTTTGCACAACAATAAACTGATATGAGGCGAAACTCCTATAGTGTACCATTGTAGTTGGATAGGGAACTCATCAACCCTTATTTCTAGCACACTATGGGTCAAACCCTTAATGTGGTGCTCGAACTCATAAAGTGTTTCAGTTGTGTTAGGAACAACCATCTCTCGCTCTTCCCCTGCAGTTCCAACCCGTACAAGTTCTGGCTATGCATGTAATTGAAGAGACGACATACCTACATGTTGCAAAAGTCTGATGTTTGCATATAGAATCAATAGGTAGTCTTTGATACATAAAAAATAAAATTGTGAAATCCCCCCAAAAAACACCAAAAATATTCAAAATGACATTGATTTTACCTGCATCACTCCATTTCTTGCCTTCAGGTAAAATAAGCTCTGGGTCCCCACATAAATCTACTCCAGCATATGGGTAGTCCTCAATCATAATCAATTTCTCACACAACCATCTGATGAAAGCAAGAGTGAACCTCATCATAGGCCCTCCTCTATATCTACCCATCAAGTCTCTCGATTACCTCATGTGAGGTTCTCTAGGTCCTGGAAGCTCACAGGATATCCATTGGGGACAGAGTAATGGTATCCTCTCTAGAGAAAAAGATACTATGATAGAACCATATCAAAATTTATTCAATCATCGACTCTTTTCTCTATTGAGTTGTTCCTTCAGATTGACTAAGATCCCTTCACTCTAGTTGAAAATCATAGGTGCCAAACATCTAAGGCATATTGAATTTGGGACTTGGTAGATAATTGTAGAGAAGTATTGTTGACCAACCAAGTGATGGTAAATAGGATCATCCTAAGCGGAAACTGAATAACATATTTTATTTCTATTTTTCCATCCTTAGTTGCTTCAGACCGAGGTCAGCAATTAACATCTATGTAATCTTTCATTGTCTCTCTGCCTCTTCTGAATTTAGATAATGAAATGGGAGCCCCTTTCTGAGAAAGCCCTATCAGAAAATAGATGTCTTCAAAATCTATGGTTAAAATATGTTCTTTGATCTTGAAGTACTATCCCTATACAACCCTCTCTCTTAATAGATATTCCAACAAATCCAATAGAGCCCTCATCCACGGAATCAAGAATGCATGGAATCAAGAAAAAATTTAGAAGCCTACAATTTATTAAAGCTTGCATTGTCTCTAGAACATTGGCAGCAACCATGTCTTCAGCCTCATGCTCCCTTTCTCTCCAGTGTAAAACCATTTTCACTCTGATAGGTATTTGAAAAATATCATAAAAAACACATAAAATTAGCAATGTGAATGATGTTGGGATAAATTCAACTTAAAACAAAAATTTTGGAACCCTTACTGTGGCCATCACATTGTTCCTTCATGAAAAAAGCGACCCATCATACTTACCCTTCTTGGTAAGTGTTTTGGTTCGCACTAATCAGTGTTAAATTTGTAGAACTATCGCACCTCCCGATATAGGAAGAGTGTGATTGGCCTAGGGTGATTCTAAGTCCTAAAAACTTTAAAATATTCCCAAAAAATGCATCAAACAATAAATAAAAACTATAAAAATGATGAGAAATGACAAACCTCCTGCCTAGAATTGATTTTACTTGAAATGGTCCACCAAATTCGCTGCAATCGATTTTAAAATTTTAAGGTAAAAACCACTCAGATTTCATTCAAATTGGTAAAATGAAAATTGTAAGAAATCAAATTACTTTTTTCACTTTTATGGTCAAACTAAGTCATTATTTTAATATTTTGTATTTCTTTTGACCTTATTTTACCATACATAATGTATTGTTAATGTTTTTATGGTGCTTTGAGTAGGTTAAATGGTAATTGAAGTATGCAATGCAGGTTATAAGTTGAATACAAGTCATTTTGTTGAATGAACACACTTCTATCACTTTTTAGGCTCATTAAACTTATGAAAAAGGAACCCCATGGTGTCCTATTTAATCCCTTTTTAGACTCCCAAAACATGAAAATATTGTTAAGTACTTGTCTTTTTGAACTCGTTAAAGTAATGATTAAGAGACGTTTACCCGTATAAGTTTAACCCTTTTCTTGATTGGGATAGATTATTTGCGAAAAAAGGAATACTTTAGTTGAACATGGATAAAAGGTTCTCCTGGGTATTGATTTATGCATTAGAGGAAATTTCAGCCTAAAATTGGCCTCCTAAGGAAAAATAATAAAATAATAGCTAAAATAATAAAAAAAGAGTTATGAATTATGGAGGGAAAATAAGAAAACTTTTTTTTAATGTATTTTTAGCTTATCTTCTTATAGGTTTACTTAAATTTCAAGAAGTGCACCATTGGGTGCAGAATTAAATTCCACATCCAAGTCCCCATTATGCATACTTTTGAGAAGACCCGCTTACTGCTGAAAATGTAGATACAGCCAAAGAAACGTGTTTAACACACTTTTAAAAAACTAAAAATACAATTAAAAAAATAGTTTTATTCTTCCTCCAAAATATTTACATTTACCTATTTATATTTAAAATTTTTTCATTGGTTTTGCATAAAAGCTATGACATGGAAATTACATGGAAATTTCATGGGAAGTTTAGCAAAGCTTCTAATTCCTTTTCGTGCCCAAGAGATAATTTATTTAGTGACCTTTTGGAGTTTTCTTTCCCTTTTTTTTCAAACTCTCTAAAATGAACTAAAGGAGCTTCGAGTTCAATAAAATTACCACTGCTTCTTAGGGTTCGTTAAAAATACTCAGAGAGATTCATTTGAAGGATGAAATTATAGACCAAGCATATGTTATCCTCCTCAAGCTTGTTTAAAAATATAGAGGTACTATCCAAATATGGTTGGGGAAATTGGGAAAATTGGATACTCCACCTATTAATGGTAGTGATCCATCCTTGACCATGACCCCTGTCACCTCCATGACCACTTTGGGTTGGGGAATATCCTTGCCTCTTTGGTTGACCACCTTATTCAAATAATTCAGACAAATTTTGAGTCATCGCACTAGCTCCATAAAAGTCGATATGTTCAAGAGAAGTACATCCTTAGTTGAAATCTACTAGAATACCTTTAAGCCTTGACCATACCGCTCTAAATCGACTCGCATTATTACATTTTGTCTCAAATTTTGATACTACATTAACACGAATCATACACAGTTTAGGGAGACTTGTGTGAAGATGCCCAAAGGCATCGATAGAAGGCACAAGTGAATATTTTCCCAGTTTGAAGACATTATGAAGATAAAATATTTAATTTCTCCTAAAATTATAAATATATTAAACAAAAAATTAAATGTAAAATTTTTTCTTCCATTGAATTTCCATGATCTCGGCCTAGGTTATAGTCTTAAATCAATGATGCTACCAAACCAAGAATCTCAAACATAAACTACATTGCACATTAGAAAATAGAAGCATTAAATCACATATGCACAATATACACATTTTTAAACATAATTGTGAAATAATGTACAATCACCAATATTTTTTATATTAAAACAATTTGAATAATACAACAGTATATGGTATACAAGATACATTGACAAACACAATGTTGTAACTTGTCTTTTCGGTCCTTCGCTTCCATACTACTCACTAGTAGTGCCTTAGTCCATCAAGGCATCTACACATCGAATCCTCTAGGGTGGATGCCACTTAACACTATCGCATATATATGATGGTGTACATGGGTCGATCTAATTTTCTTTCTGGGTTTGCCAATTCATGAGCTCCAAACTCAGCTAGAAAGAACTTCCCGTAGGAATTTACAAGGTAAGTTCATAGGTCAAGAACCAAAGGTCACCGCTAAAAAAATCACAAATCAAGATACCCGCATAATCATTTGTTAAAACCTCATAGAGGGAAATACCCACACTTCTCCAACGTGGGATACTTCGTGGAATTTATTAATATAAAAGAAAAGTTACATATGTTTCTCTCATAAACGGTTACCGGAAAAATGACCCTCCATGCTCTTTAAATAGAGATCAAGGACCAATCGGGTGTCAAGCCATGGATCAAGTGCCATTAATACCGAGGTGAGAGATAACTGTTGGATCACTACAAATCGTGACCGTCGGATTATAAGTTACAAATGTACATGGTAAAGAAACACACTTTACCTAACTCTACACTAGACTAAGTTATTCTTAACTATTTCCTATGTGTCGGAATATCCTAACATCCCCCCTTAAGAACAACTTTGGATAGGATTGAAGGATTTACAAAGGTGACACAAAAGGAGCCTATTTCCTATGTGTCGAAATATCCTAACATCCCCCCTTAAGAACAAATTGGGATAGGATTGAAGGATTTACAAAGGTGACACAATAGGAGAAGGAAGGAGGCATTAGAGCCTATCCCCCCTTAATGACAAATTTCCCAAACTCCAAGCATGGATCGAAGTTTGGTAAACTTCACTTCTGTGAGAGCCTTCGTAAAAATATCGACTACTTGATCATTGGTCGGACAATACTACACTTCAAGAACACGATCATGAATGAGATTTTTGAGATGAAGTGTATGTGGAGTTCAATTTGTTTCATACAATGATGTTGAACTGGATCTTTAAATAGCTAAATGGCACTCTGATTATCACACCAAAGTGTAGTTGGATGTTGCTGATGAAGACCAAATTCAGATAGGATCTGACGGAGCCATATGGCTTCCTTGCTGGCTTCAACTACACCACGATACTCTGCTTCTATTGAAGAAAGCGAGATGGCACTTTGTTTCTTACAAGACCAAGTAATAGGTCCTGAACCAAGATTGAATACATATCTTGCAGTGGGCTTCCGATCATCAGGGTCACCAGCCCAATCAGAATCAGTGAAACCAATGAACAAGGGAGATGCTCCTGCACTGTAATGAATCTGGAACTAAACTGTACCTCAAATATATAGAAGTATTCTTTTATCTAATTTCTAGTGACTTTCATGAGGTTCGTGCATAAATCGAGCAACAAGACCAACGGAAAAGGAAAGGTCAGGACGGGTATGGGTTAGATACAAAATTTTACCAACAAGTTGATGATATAAGGTAGCATCAACTTCAGGGGTAGTAAAGTTGACTGAAAGCTTGACTCCAAACAGAAAGGGAGAAGGGGTAGACTTATAGTCTTCCATGTGAAAGTGGTGTAGAAGATCACAGACATACTTGGACTGAGAGAGGGTAATGTCTTCCTTGGATTGCAAGACTTGAAGACCAAGGAAATAATGCAAGTGTCCTAAGTCTGTCATTTCAAACTTCCTTTTGAGGCTATACTTCACATGGTTTATATGGTTTAGATCACTACCAATAAGGATAAGATCATCAACATAAAGAACAAGGATGGTGAAGGAATTACCCACCTTCTTGGTGTAGACAGTGTTGTCAGAATGACACCTAGAAAAGCCATTATCTAAGAGAAATCTATCCATTTTGGCATACCAAGCCCGAGGAGCTTGTTTGAGACCATAGAGAGACTTACTAAGGCAACAAAAAAGGCTGGAGTCTTTTTGGATAAAGCCAGGGGGTTGTTCCATGTAGATTTCTTCATGCAAATGTCCATGTAAGAAGGCATATTTAACATCCATCTGATGGACTTCCCATTTAAAGGAGGCAACAAGGGAAAGAACAAGGAAGATAGAATTAATTTTGGCAATAGGGGAGAAGGTTTCAATATAGTAAATGCCTTCAAATTTTGAAAAACCTTTAGTGACAAGACGAGCTTTATGTCTATCCACTTTTCCATCTGGTCCAAACTTTGTTTTGTAAACCCATCTGCATCTAACAAGTTTTCTTCCTTTTGGAAGAGGAGAAAGATCCCAAGTATTGTTTGCCAATAAGGAACGATACTCTTCATTCATAGCTTCATTCCAATCTGGATGATCGGAGGCTTCTTCAAAGGTTTCTGGATCAAGTTTTTCTGGAACTTGAGCTAATAAGGAAGAGGATCTTTCAAACTGAGAACGTGTACGTCGTCGTTCGGCAGGGTCACCTGCAAGAGAACTTGTCGGATCCCAAGTAGAGTGGACCCATCTTAGAAGCGGTGGAGTATAAGGAACAATTTCATGAGCTGGAGGAGGATTTTGATCCTCGTTGTCATCATCTGAACTAGAAGGAATGCTATTAAAAATAGAAGAGAGAAAGAGAGGTGGCACATATGCCAAATCAGACTCACGGGCCAAAGGTGGCACACTTGCCAAACTAGGCTCACAGGCCGATATATTTTCATCAAACTTTACATCTCTTCTAATGATTACATTTTTGGATTGGGTTGAAGAAGTCTATATCCTTTGACATCTTTAGAATATCCAACAGAAATACATTTTTCACTGTTAGGTTATAAGGCTTTATGTTTCGCATCTGGAATATGGGCCCAAGCATCACTTCCAAAAACACGAAAGTGACTTACATCTAGTTTGATTGAGCTCCAAGCTTCTTCTGGAGTTATATTCTTTAAAACCTTAGTAGGAGTGCGATTTACTATGTAATTTGCAAAGTTAATGGCTTCTGTCGAAAAATTGAGACCAAGTCCTTTAGATTGAAGCATATAATTAGCCATTACTTTTAAGGTGCGATTCTTCCTTTCAGCTACACCATTTTTTTGTGGAGTATATGGAATAGTATGTTGCAATTGAATGCCATGCTCAGTGCAGAAGTTGATAAATTTGTTGTTAACATATTCTCCACCATTTTCTGATATTAACTTAAGAATTTGATGTCCAAATTGTTTCTCAACAAAGGCCTTAAAGGCCAAGAACATGTTAAAAACTTCACACTTGAGTTTTAAGAAAATATACCCAAGTGCATCTGGAAAAATCATCAATGAAGGTTAAGAAGTACTTGCAACTAGAGAAAGAAACAACAGGAAGTGGACCACATAAATCACTGTGCACAAGCTACAAAGGGGCTGAAGCGTGCCAAGAGGTACGTTTGTCAAAACTATCCCGATGATGTTTTCCGAGTACACATCCGGAGCAAACACCATCCCGGAAACATACCATAGGAAGGCCCATCACCATATTTTCCTTACACAGAGTTTGAAGAGAGCGATAGTTTAAGTGACCAAATTGCTCATGCCAAAGTTTGTTCACATCATCATTATCAGCAACAAAAACAGAGGGAAGAGATGATGACCCAAAGTTTTCAAACTTATACAACCTTATGGAATCATTAGAAATGCCAGTAGCTAAAATACGTTTAGGATATTTGAGGTCCTTGATTACAACGTCATGAGGTGAGAATTATACTATTTTCCCTTCACCTAAATGAGTTATCTGATAAACAGATAGAAGGTTGCATGACAAGGTAGGAACACATAGTACAACATTAAACTGACCATTATCTAGATGAATGGTTCAAGATCCTACAACACTAAGAGATCAATCATCACCAACATAAATATGTTTGGTGTTACAATAATTTAAAGAAGAATACATGGATTTATTTTTAGCCATGTGGTAATAAGCTCCAAAATCAATGAGCCACTCATGAGAAGGAGAATAAGAAGATACATTTGATGCATAACCAGATCTTGATGCTTGAAAACCACAAGCAAAAAGTGCCATGCCTGAAGATGAAGGTGAAGAGTGCTCCAAATTGATGTTGTGCCTCTTCATTGCTGCTTCTAAGGCTTCCATATTCTTAAAACATTTGGACTCTAAACGGCCATCATGATTGCAAAACTTGTAATGTCTATCTGTCTTCTTTCCTTTTTTTTTTATACGCCTTATCATTTTGGTGAGTTTCTTTTTCAGTTTGTGGCTGAAATTTCTTAGGACCCTTGTTTGGTTTCGGACCATACTTTTTAGGATACTGCTTCTTGGGATTCTTTTGATATGATTGATGTTGGGCTGATAAGTCTTTCTTAGAAGCGTTTCCAGTAGTGATAAGACCAAGGTGTAAAATTTTTTCGTGTTCTCTTATCAAAGAATCACAAAAGGCATCAAAAGAGGGATTCTTGTAGCTGGTTCTTGAAGAAATTATGGCTTCTCTAGTGGAATGGAAGGCGGAAACAAATACAGAGTATGCAGGGCCAAGCTTAGTAATAATGCAATAGATGAGACTACCATCTTCCTTTTTGACCTTACAACCTTCTAAAAGAACTCTGAGGGTCTTGAATTTGGACAAAAAATCTTCAATAGAGGAGAAATTATTGGGGTCCAAAGTAAGCAACTAATTTTCAAGCTGATGGTCCCTTATTTTATTTTTAATGCCAAAGACAGTATTTAGCTTGTCCAAGGCTTCATGAGGGGTGTCAATGTCAAGGATATGAAATCTAAGATCTTGAGCAATGGACATTCCTATCAACCCTCGTGCTTTATTTTGTTTATTTTCCCATTTAGCAACTTTATCATCATCAAAAGGTTTATTTTCTAGCCCTGTGGCTATTCTATAAAGCCCTTTACTTCTAAATATATCTACCATGTGAGGTAGCCATTGGAAATAATGGGTGCTATTAAGAATAACTGGGCATGCACTTTCCATTTAAAAAAAAAAAATTGAAGCTAATAAAATTTGAAACTAACTGCTCCAATGGAAAGATCTCGAAAAATTAGGCTGTTTCAAAAAAACGGCTCGAAAAACAGCTTCCGGATGAAAAATTTATGCCTTTTGAAAGAAACTGAGTTGTAGATGACGAATAGTTACGAGAACGGGATGAAGTGTGGCTCTTTCAAAAAAAAATTCGTCCCTTTGAAATTTTTTTTTTTACAAAAGAAGATTGATAAGGAGACTTGAACCCAAGACCTCTATTCTCATAAACTAACCCCTCACCAAGTGAGATAGTAAAAGGATTATGTTGTTGTTGTTATTATTATTATTATTATTATTATGGGAGGTGTGTGTGCCTTTTCCTACACAAAAAATGAGCATAAAACGAAATGCAAAACCTTATGGCAGAATGTTAGATTCTCGGTTAGCCTTACCGACAACTATCACTTTTTTCACTATTTCTGATTTCCCGAGATCACACAAAGATGCGAGGAAGGAGCATACGTAGCAAAAAAATCCCTTTTTCTTGTTTTTGATTTTCCGAGATCGCATAGGGCACACAAAAAATAGCATATACAGAGAAGAGGGTATAGATCCGGCAAATAAATAAAACCTTAATACAGGAAAAAAACCGAAATAACCATAACTATTAACAAATATAATTGCAAAAAGGATGCTTTATACCTCTAGATATAAACTGACATAACTTGGGTAGATGAAAACCTTTTCGCATGAAATGAAAGGTGATCCTCATTGTAACAGATGCTCTGGACACAACTGAGTAGTTCTCCAAGCCCAAAAATGTTCAAAAATAGTAGATATACAAAATGGCATTCGCATGCAGTCAAACCGGCTTCAGATTTTGATCAACAACAGACGCGACCCTCAAAATGGCTCTGATACCATGTAGGAATTTACAGGGTAAGTTCCATAGATCAAGAACCAAAGGTCACTACTCACAAACAGATCACAAATCAGTACACTAGTATAATCACATGGTTAAAACCCTCAAAGAGGGAAATAGTCCATGGCTTGAGCCAACGCAGCCACTTCAGGGAATTTATTAATATAAAAGAAAAGTTCCATATGTTTCTCTCATAAACAGTTACCGGACAAATTAACCTCCATGCTATTTAAATAGAGATCATGGACCAATCGAGTTTTAAGCCACGGATCAAGCACCGTTAATATCGAGGTGAGAGATAACCGTCGGATCACTACAAATCGTGACCGTTGGATTATAAGTTACAAATGTACATGGTAAAGAAACACGCTTTACCTAACTCTACACTAGACTAAATTATTCTTAACTATATCCTATGTGTTGGAATATCCTAACACTTCCGTCCATCAAAGTGTTTCAATTAGTCACCATAATTCACCCAACCTTCAACTTCTCTTCGTCCTCCAAGATAGCTCATATAGGGCTACTTTGGGTAGCCAACACACTGCCCTCCAACATACCTATGGCACCCAATCCAATCACTGTTGAATTTTCTCCTATTATGACACTTAACCACCTCGGAAGGTCATGCACATGACATCAACATTATTCTCAACAATATGATATAATATGGTCACACCTTTATCCAACACACATCTCCAAGCATTGCTGCTTCACTTTGCTACACTGTTGAATTATATACCACTGGTTCGGGCACACCACACTTCCCTCACTCCACCATGCAGTCAGCTCAGCTAAAAAATACACTAAAGGCTGCGGTCCACCCTTGAAAGACTCCTCCATGCATACACTTCCATTTAAGGTTGTTTTCCACCTAAACATAGCCCTTAAAGGCTTCCAACTACTGGATATGACCTGCGGCATAGCCCAGTAGTGGACCGTGGTTATGGTCCTCCTCAAATGGTGCCAAAATATACCTAAAAATAACAATCCCACACTCCTCTATACTACGACCTTCATGCCTTGCAAACACACCCAAGAACAACCATTAACCATGCATCAAACAACCCTAAAATTGCCATCACTGTCACCTACAGCAACATGAATAATCCATGCTAGAAATCATACTCCTCATGCTGTCCCTTGGCTCCTTTTTTTTTGGGTTAGACTTCACAAAAATTTCTTAGCTCCTTTGGTGTGTATTGCTCACACTTGTATGTCCTAATGTTCTCATACTCACCCTCCTTTTATACATAATTGAGGGTCTCCTTCCAACATTATCCTAGGGGCTGTCCAACTGTCACATGCCTAAAATAACCTTAGGCCAACCTTAAAAATAAGCCACAATCCCAACATATAACTTCAAAAATTCATAACTCTAGTTATAAAACTCAAAATTCGATGATTCTCAAAGCGTTTGATTCTCCTTTCTGCCCTTTATTTTCTCATGCTATCACATGTAGAAATGTGCTTCCAAAAATTTCCCAAACACGATTGTCTGCAAACACCCACACTTGGGTTCCAAGCCCACAAGTTGTCGTTGTGGTTCTTTGCCCTCCGAGCCCTGAACCCTGAGGCTTGGAGTACCTCCCAAGCTACACAAATCAACATCTTCGACATTCATGCACCGCGTGATATTTTCTTCAAAAGCCGCATGGTAAATAAAATGGATGACTTAGTGAATTCAGGGTCCAATTCCCACACTTGGAGATGATTCCTTGGTAGGATATCAACCAAGGAAAACTAAATTCGAGTTGCCCTTAAGATATGCAACCCTCAATGGAATCATCTTATCCTACTCATCAGTCATTATCATTCATGAACCAAGATAGGGAAGATGGATTAAAAATATTTCTATATAAACAAGCCATGGGAGAGCCATAACATGAGACATTGTTTTGTTGGCCAAATTTCTCTCAGAGAAACACCACATTTCATTGTCGAAGAAGAAGTAAGAGCACTAACATGTTGTCCATATTTCTTCTAAGCAATCCAACATCTTAGTGAAAGAGGAAGAGTCCACCATTGCAGTCTTCAAACTTATTTTGAGAGAGGATAATATTGCAAAGAGACTGAGGAAAGGGACCTCCTTGATGAAGATTTTGAGAACCATAGCTAAAAGAATCCTATTCAAGTGTTTTTAGTATTATATTTTATTCATCTTCTAACACTAGCAATCAATAAAGGGATAATTTTTCCATTATTATGTTGACTTGTTTCTTTCTTGAGCATTATTTTGTATTTGTCTCTTTTGTTTAGTTTATGTTTATAGATGGATTGTTTTCACTATTTGAAATGCTTTGTTTTATTTAATTTTGTCCACTAACATGACCAACTATCTCTGTGATCATTTGTAGGGAACAATCAACTGTTAAGGAGGTGTTATTTGGTACTCCATTGCCATGAAAACACTAACACAAAATTGGCGACTCCACTATTTTTTTTTCTTTATTGTAAAGGTTGTTTTGCAGGACCTCCTCTCTTCATAACCACTCTACAAGGCACTTAAAATCTCTCCGAAATTTTTGTAGGACCTCTGGAACATGTTATGAGCCCAAGGAACTGAGTTTTCATTCTCTTTTCTCACCCACATGACTTTCTCTCTAACAAACGTGTGCGCACATCTGTGTGTTGATAAACTTGTGCGGTTGCCAGAAAGTCAAAAAAAGCCTTGTATTTTCTCTTTTCTTGGGTGATTGACAACCTTTAGTGTTTCCTTCACCTCTACACTTTTTATGCTTTGTTTAGTTTGCCTGATTTCCTTAATAACCTCAATTAGTGGATAAATTGGAGTATTTTTTCGTTTGTATTTGCAAACATACACATAGCTTAATTAGGGAGAAGAGTAACTCACCAAATTCCACACATGTTTTTCAAAATATTTTGCAAAATTTTTCAACAAATCACATAGTTTAATTAGTAAAGGAGTAAGTGGCCCATCATCCACAAATCTTGCTACTAAACAAAGCTCTTTTCCTTTTCATTAGTTTTGGTACTAGGGACAAGTATTAGTATAGAAAGTAAGTAATCTCTACTTCCCTTGTGCCTTTAGGCAAACCTGGTTTTGCAGATGAATGCTTTCTTAAAACAGTTGAGTTTCCCATCTCCCTTTAGACCCACATAGTGTAATAGGAAAAATTGAAAACCACCCATTATCTGCACATCATTTCTCTTTTCATGTAGGGAACAATAAAATCTTAGTGCAATTAGCAAGATATGGTAAGGATCATCGTATATCCACATTTTATGACACTTTGTATGTTCACTTGGCCACACACTAAGAATTTGTAAGCTTTGTATTAGACAGAATTCGATTCACAAATATTTTTGTACTTATATTAATTTTTCTTACAAACTCACACCCTAAGAAAATTCCTACACCTAAAAAAAACCATAACTTGAACCAACTATCCCTCCCCACAGGGGTCACAAAATAATTAATAGTTCAGGTTAGGTCCATTGGGGGTAGTCATACCATAAGTTTCCATGGTCATGTTACATCTATGAAACACAAAAGTTGACTTCTAAGGTGCTTAAAATCCTTAAATCATACCACAAAAAAGGATACCTGAGCATAAAAGAGACATGATTCAGAGGGGGTTCGACTTAGGTCTAGTGCGTGTGGTACTATTTGGGGCTAATCGACCCATCTAGTGCTCGGTATTGGTAAATGAATACCAAGAAGATAAATAATCGAATGCTCACGTGGGATGGAGGTATTTTAGTAGCTGAAATCTAGGTCATCCTTCCCTATAGGCAACGGTGCGAGCAACACTTGATCCTCATTTACATTACCTTGGTTGATCCTTCAGCTGCTGGAAGGCATCGCCAGTTCTTTCAAGATGTTGCCACAGGACCAATCTAAATATATGTCCATGAGGCCCAGTTACTTTGAGAGTGGCAAGGGCGATTAGGTCTACATAATATTTTTTTATCATAGCACACAAATGACAACCATTTTTTTCTTGATTGTCACATAGCTTAAAGCTAAAAGGAAAATAGCCTTTCCATTTTTCGCTTTGTTTTATGATTTTGATTTTATTGCATTGATATATATCCCCTTACCTAAATATTACAAAGTGACACACGCGCTACTTGAAACCATAAGGGACCCTATGACTCCCTGTCGATCTAGAAATTTTTTAAACCTCCCACCATTACCAGGAGGTCTGTCAGTTTTCCCACAATTTAAAATGTAGAGGATGTCACATAACCATTGTTATAGGATCTTCCTTTATCATTGCAACTTTGCTGGGGACCCATCCCCGAAAAAGTACACCTTTCATGACCCCACAAGGGTCACCAATAGCTACCACTTTGGGGAGCCCACATGCCACTCCTTCAGATAGTCCAAGGAGCACCCACCAGTACAATTTTCCTTAGAATTCCCCATAGAGGACCCCCTTGCATATAACTATTCAAAATCATTTCGAAATGGTAGATAACTCACAAGTACCTTTATTAAATTATTTAAACCTACCAAATTTAAGTAAGCTAACCAATCGCCCAATTACACATGGCCAAAATTAGCCAGATATACCCACCAAGCTCCCTTCTAACATTCTAAAATTTGAAGGAAAGTAGGGGAAGATCTAGGAAACAATGTCATGAATTTTCACCTATGGTGTTTGTCGAATAATATTACTGATGATAATATTCAATTACGATTGTTTCAACTCACAATTACTGGTCCAACAATGAAATGGTATATTGACCAGCCTTCTGCATCACATGGAAGCTTTAGTTCTCTAGCTACAACATTCCTCACATTCTTCCAGCTCCCGATTCAGCATGAATTAGGCCTGGAACTTCTCACCGACTTCAAGAAAACACCCGCTACACATGTATTGGATCATATCCATGAGTGGAGGAAATTTTGTAGCTTGTGTAAAGCACAATTTGAAGTCACATTCCTCTTGGACTTTCTTTTGAGATGTCTCACATCGTAAATCTCAAAATACATGGAAAAATCATCCCTGCATAAAGATGAAGAAGCCATTGGAAAATATCAATAGTTAGAGCTTATATACACCCAATCTTGATATATATATCATGTTCTTCTAGATGCCATGCACATGAAAAATTATAAAGAGACACTAGGCTCATCTAATGTTGTTGATGGATTGATAGGGTTCTTAAACCAAAATAAACCCTAAAAAGCCTACCAATGTCCATGATGCTCATTCAGTATCCAATCATTTGATTCTATGCAAAACACACCACTTATAGGATACTACCCTGTTCAACATGCACCGATACAGAATACAGATAGCAGGGTTAATGTTGAGTCTCAAAATTGTCTTCCATCTTCATCCATATTTCCATCATTTCATAACGATTTAGCCCTCATTTCATAACTATATAGCCTAAAACCCTACATTAAGTAACCATCTTCATGATCATATGGGTTAGAATAATCATTTTCCAATTTTTTTTCTTTAATGTATTTTTAAGTGAATTTATGATTAAAAACTAGGAAATTAACATGGTTTCATATACATATATATGTGCTATGATTTTTGTGACATGTGTAGGCTTATTTTGGTTCTAGAAGGGTCTTACTTGGCTTCCCAAGAACAAATTAAAATTTCAACTCAAGAGGTCGACCATATTCGAAGGAGAAATATCATGGAGATCTTGACGTGTCATGGGATTTGTAACTATTATTTAGGGATAAGTTGAGACAAGTATGGATGTATTAGATATTTAAGGGATTTACATATATTGATAAGATATCCCTAATTCATGTATAAATAGGAGTATTATCCTTCAAAGGAAGCTAACAAGTTGTCAATTATTCATTAGCATCAGATTTATGATTGTTCATTCAACATGAGTAATATCATTTTCTCCAAATCATGAGTTATGGGTGTTGTTTGATTCTTAATCTGTGACATTTTTTCATGTGTTCTCATTGAGGAATGGATGGATCCCCATCAACCACAATTCACATAAATCTGTAACATAGTTTGATTTCTCTTATTTCCTTGCATGCAAGTGTGCTTTATTTTATGCAAGTGTTCTTTATTTTTTGCAAGTGTGATTTCATTTCCTAGATTTGATTTGATTATCATTAAACTACTTTCTTACTAGCTATCTTAGTTTTCTTGCTTGACAACTAAATCACTAAGTATGAGGAAATGGTCATAGATGAATGACTAAATTAACGCAGTTGAATCCCAAAAATGATATCTAAACTAAATCACTAGTTTCTATTTACTGCTTTCTAGATTAGTCTACTGCGTTCTATATTATCATAAGTTTCTTCTAATAGATTTTCACTTTAGTTATCATTAAATTTCTTGCGTACTTGCTCTCATAGTTTGCTTGCTTGATAACTCAATAAATAGTTGTTCTAGGTTTACCCGCTTTCTATATTATGATAATTTGCTTCTTATAGTTATTCAAATATTAGATTACAATTTTTTATAAAGGCCATGGCATTCATTCATTCCACCCTTAGAATCTGATTCAATTTTCTTACATGTGATTTATTTTGCAGTTTTCTTTAGTTATACTCGTAATATGAATTTCCTTTATTTATTTCCATCCTAAAAAAACTTTATAAAACAAGTTTCATCTGAGGTCCCATATATTTTGGTTTTATTCTAAGTTTACGAAACCCCTGGGTTGACATATTTAAATTACAAGGGATTTAACATACAATTAAATCACCCTACAGTTAACCAATATCAACCACCACAAGGAGGACCATACCCTCCCCCGTAGGGAAACCAATAATAATTTAGGAACACAGATGTAATGTCCTATTCCCAGAATCAATATACCAATCAGAGACAAGGAAACAAATATTCTCCCTTCCCCACACAACAAAAAACTAACCCACAAACGCAAAATAACGTAGGGTTTAATTTAGTGCAACCCTCCCATTCTCAAGAACAATCGTCATTTGACCAGATGAATACAACTAATCCACCTAATGTTGCTAAGAAAAAACCAAGTAGTAAAGCAAAGGGAGAACTTGGCCAAGGCAGCATCAATCAACAACATTCCTCGCGAATGCCATTTGGGGGAAACACTAACCAAAATCTGAACCAAGAGAAAAAAAAAACAATAAATAAAAAAGGAAAACCAAGAACACTAGACTTAGGAAAAATCATTCTTGCACCATATGTGAGGAAAATAATCACTATACTCACCATTTTATTCAAATCCCTGAGCTAAAAATGGTTAAGGATATTACGGGACATGGAGGGAAAAATCATCGAAGTGCAGTCATGCAGGACCCTTTCCCCCATTAGGGACTGGTTAATACTCAACAACATCAACCACCCCAACAAAATACCCCATGGAGGGAACCCCCATAATAACTCTAATCACAAAATTTTCATGGCATCTCCTGTAAATGCGAAATATAAATTATGAAGCTCCGCTAGAGACCATCCCATCTACCTCAAATAGGACCATGCCTATAACACCAATGACCTTTCGTCACATTCTTATAGAACATATGCCAAAAATGGTAAAAGGTCCCTTGAGGCACATAGGACATAATTCGAAGGCTGACCATAGCTACAACATTGTTGATGACTTGGCTCAATCTCCTTCAACTATGTCAGCATTAGAAGTCCTCCAATATTTCCTAGATCAATGAAAATCCCTACTTTCCACATTAGGTGCAATTGATCCTTCCAATTATCATTTAATGTTTTTTCAAACTAGATAAAGCGAGCCTAGGAATCCTTTCTCTATTCTCCATCCAAACCTTGGTCTCGATCCAAAACATCACCATTCATCGTTGTGTCATGGATGAAGGAGCATCCACATGTATCATCTCAAAAACATTTTGGAAGAAATTAGGATCTCTAGAACTCAAACCATCTGGTATTATTCTTAGAGCATATGATGGGCACCCTTCTACCCCTGAAGGTATATTCCAATACGTACCAATACATTTTACTAGAAAGACTATGCTCTTTTACATTGAAGTCTTAGATGCACAGTTGGATTACAACATCCTTATGTGTTAGAGTTATATGTATGCAATTATTGCAGTATAATGCTCTATATTTAGAGTAATGATGTTCCCCCATGAAGGGAAATTAGTTTCTATTGACCAAATCACATATTAAGAGAAGAATCCAGTAACCACCCTTGACGACATCCTACCATTTGTAGAATCTTCTCCCTAGTTGATTCCAACATATATAGAGTTCACTACCAGTCAAAGAAAACCATCCACTCTCCTCGGAAAATATCCTAGAGAGACCCCTGTGCTTCCACAGGAGGCTCCAACAACTGTAGGAGTTGCAGTGTGCATGATGATTTCATAAAACACCTAAATGAGTTAGGAACCAATGTCCCATACCCAGAGTGTCTCCACTACCGACTCAACATTCCTCCCATGTGCTATCATGTGAACCCCCTTCTTATATTCTCCACTTGGTTTTGTCTCGCACTAAGCCATTGAAACACTTACATTTCAAAATATGGCTCTCATGATACTAGTCTAGTATTTGGTCCCTCCGGCCATGTCAAGAAACTCAAGTATCACTTCTACAACCGTCATTACTATTTCCTCTCAGGAGGCCATTATAACTCAGGAGGCACCTGTATCGACACTAGGCGATGCCACTCAAAATAATAAGAAAAAAGGGAAGAAGGTGGACACCCCAAATATTCCTAAAACACCTCCACCTTGTACTTTATGAAACATTCTTGACCACCCTACCAACACCTAGCCTGAGTTAAAGGAGTTAAAAACTCTCCTCCATGCACAAAAAAGGACCGTGACCCCAACTCTACGTAGTAGAGAAAAGGTCACAATTGTTCACAACATGGAATTATGCACCAACCATGCATGCACGATATTCATGGAATATATGCATTATATACATCATTTCCTTGAAATCCCTCGATATAGAGATGCATTAAGTGCACTCATGCAATCCAATTCCTAGGCTCCACCAACAACAACCATGCAAATAACTCATGATGGAACTAAGACAATCTTGTTCTTATGAGAGGAACCAAATTCATGCTCATACCCACCTCGCCCAACTCAGCAGAATACAAGAAGGAAAATGGAGTCTACACCTCCCACCCCAATCTACACCTTGTGCGATGAACCCGACCATTTCATAAACCAATTCCTCTAATTTAGGGCATTTAATCAATTGTACCCAGTCAACAGTGTTGCCGAAAGAAATGTATGTAGATGTAGAATCCATGCCATATTTTCACAAGTAACCATCATGTACAAAATTTTCCCCACCTTTCCCAATTCTACTCTATGTTAGACTTCATGCATCGATTCATCGCTGAAAACTATGACTTAGTCGGCTTGGACACTTAATATTTGGAAAAAACCACACCCGAGGGGGATGAAGCATCTAGGTAAATCTTATGTGTTCTTGAGGATAAAAAACCATCAGTAATTATTTTTTCCTCCTCTCCAATGTTATCTGAATTGAACCGATTATCGAACCGAAAAACCTTGTGGACCAAGAACTGGTCAAAACCGGAAAAAAACCAGTTTACCAAAAACACATAAAATATTCATATTCAAAGAAAACCCAGATATATTCATGTACATCCATATTAATACAAACCATATAAACACAAAAATGAAAAGGTTTTAATTTATATAGGTGCATATATCCAAAATAACACTTAGTGCAAAACATTGTTGAACCAAAAATGTTATAAACATTAAGAAGCAGGCTCTAAAAGGCCTTTATAGTCCAAAATAAGATGCTAGATCATAGTATTATATGATATCATACAATAATACAAGCTATATATGATAAAATAATCAATCATTATCCTCCACATCCTCCTCATCCTCATTTGAAGAATGAGTAGCATGAGCATCCAAGTCTACAATGGGATTATGGCTTGATTCCCCTGGCCCTAAAGATGCTACTACTACTTCTGATAAATTTTCCTTTGCATCCTATAGAGGTGGGTCCAAGTCCAACCAAGAAAGGTCTTCATTGTCAAATTCTGGTGCTTGATTCTCCACAACCCATTCTAATGATAGATCAAAGTCAACCAAGACAATGTTGCTTGTTTCAGGGGTTTTATTCAGAAATTGATTTCACCTCAACCTAAGGTTGCATTGAACTAAAACCATGTCTTTCAACTTATTTTTCTCCAAACAGTTCCTCTTCTTGGTGTGTATGTGCTCAAACACACTCCAATTCCAATCACACCCTAAAGAAATACATGTATGGCTCAAAATTCGAATTGAAAATTTTTTCAATTGAGGGAATTCACAACCAAATTGTTGCCACCAATAGGCTACAAAAAGGGTGGAAGGAAACAAATTATTAGCAAATGAATTTGAAAGATGAAACTTAGACTCAACAATTTTCAAATTTTAATAGTTCTTACCTGGAGGACTCTTTGCTCTATTTCTTATAGCCATAGAAATTCCCAAGGTACAATTACCCTCACTGAAATTCAAGAGCTTGCTATGAATTTTATCTTTAGACTTGGAATCTGGGACCATGCACTCAATTTATTTATAAAATCCCCTTAAAACCTCCCCATCAAACTCAAAATTTGTAGTGTAAGGTAAAAGCTAGAACATATTCATCAAGTCAAAAAAGATAAAAGGTAAAACTTATAACTTATAACTTAGAAGCAATGAAACAATGAGAATTGATATCCAAAATTACATACCTTGGATTCAAGTAGTAGTTGGTTGCATGTAAAGTTATATGGAGTTTTTATTTTCCATCTCTCATCAATTACTCTCCATAGAGGAATGTACTTCTGTCTTTTATCCCCATATTTTTCCTTGATTTTTTCCTTGGCCTGATCCATCACCTCATAAACAAAACCCATAGCAGATTTATCACTATCCACCATCCGCAAAAATTTGACAAGAGGCTCAATAAATAGCGCAATCTCCTCCGACTTTTACCAAAATCGTTTTTCATATAATTGGTCAACCATTTTTTTCCCTTCTTCCTTTTTCCTCCACTGAGATGAATTCCATTCATCAGATGAAAACATCGTCCTCGAGTTTTTTCTTTTTAGCAAGGGTTCACAACGAAAGGAAGTTGGTTGCAAATCGTGTGATGGCTGATCAAACAAGCTCTCTAATCCATGTGTGCTTTCTCATAAGGTTAAAAACCCATGAGTGGTTTTATATGTACCTGTTTATGTATTTTTCATCTTCCACACACTTCTTCACCCACTCAATTTTGCAAATATTCTCAAGAATGAGGTCCAAACAATCAGCTACACATGGAGACCACCAAATGGTGGGGTGTTTTTCCTCCAACATATTTTACGCTACAAAATAGTTAGAGGAATTATCCATTATAACTTTTACAAAATTTTCAACCCATACTTCCATAATTAGTTCATCCAAAAGATGAAATATAAATTGTGCATCCTTCACCTAATCAGATGCATCAACTTGTTTGAGAAACATAATACCTTTTGGACAAGGAATTAAAAATTTTAGTATGGTGCAAGATCTACCATTAGTCCATCCATCAGACATAATAGTGCATCCAATTTTGGTCCATGATTACTTGAACTCTATAAGGTTCTATTATATTCTTTGGTTCATGAGGAGTAGGTGCAGGTTGGCTTGCCCTATAGAATAGAACCTTTATCAAAGTTTGATGGTAGAAGCTATACCCAGAAACATCATTAGGGGTATGAAACCTTGCTATCATATTGGTCAGTATTTTCAATAAGGAAAATGGAAGATTCAATGATTTCATCCCTGCAATATGAAATAGAAACCTCATGTGATATAGGAATACCATAGTATGCCTCCTTTCACATGTGAGGTATATCTTGATAAGCTTGATTTCCTCTGCCTAGTTATTCTTAAGGTACTTCTTGGGATACATTTTTCCCAGTTTGGATCTCTATGAGCATCCTTGAGGAAGCTTTTGAGATCACCTCTTGTGATAACTTTTCCCTTGAACCACCTTTCACATTCTTGAGGAATGTTAAATGCTTTTGCAATGGAGTCTTCAGAAACCTTCAAAGTGAGGCCATAAACTGTAGCCTCCTATCTATTAAATGAATTAGAAAAATATAAGGAAAATCTTGAATGTGAGCTTCCCAACCTGGTTCAAATAGGATACCATCCTGACTGCATGAACAGAGTTCTCACCCTCGAATTAGTATCATCCAAATCTGCACCCTTTGGTTCTATTCGATTTATCTTACCAATTTTTTTAGTAATCTTAAAAAAAATAATGACTATGTCTCTTTGAAATGATAGGTGGAAGAATATGAGGATTTTACCTTACAGGTGTGGCTTGTATTATTCTCTGGGATCTTGCTTGAAATCCAGACTCCTCCAACTAAAACTCTCAGCAAATTCAAAAACAGCAGCTTAGACTTCAAATGACCAATTCTTGTTTTTTAGGTGGTTTTAAAAACTAACTCTTGGTTCACCACCCCATGCAAATCACTCTCCATCATTAAAACTCTTCATGATCATGATGTGTACCATGTGACACACCATCACCACCTTCAGTTGGCTGCGTTCCCCGTATGTGATCTTTATATAGCTTATGGAAAGTGTCTTTGTTGACACATAATCACTTCCACAAATTGTGTTGTTGATTGGCCGTAATTTTGGGCAACACCGTTGTTCAATGAGTAGAGTGGTTATGGAGTGCGGTGTGATCACCGGGATCTCTCTAAATCAACAAAACACATACCTAAACTTATGGATGGTTGACTTGGCGTAGAGATGCATGACTAGCAACAGTTTGATCATTATCTGTGGATTGACACATGTGGTATAATGTATACAACGACTAGAATCAAACTAACTAACTGAAATACAACACCTCTCATTAGATCTAAAAGGATTTAAAAATATTTGATGCGTATTAACCCTACGACACATGGTATGACTAAAGTGTATGCACTTTTTCTCTTTATTTTAAAAATAGAGTATTCTTTCAGAAATTCTGGAAGCATCGGTAAAAAAAAAAAGAAAAAAAAAAAGAAAAAAAAAAAGGGCATAAATACGAAATAACATAAATTTCGAAAGGGTTAACAAACTGGTGCTTTCGGAAATTCCTGTAGCGCCTAATTTTTTTTTTTAATTTTGAAAATTTTAAACTTTAATTCTAAAAATAAAACTATGGAATGGACTCATGACTTAGTAAGAAACTGTGCTGACATTGGCTCCACGGGGAATAGAGCTCTCCCTGCGAGGCTCTAAGAATATTTTGTAGTTTCAGTGCCTTGTCATTGAGATATGGATTCTTATTATGAAACACACTAGTATTTACAGTGAACTTAGGCTACCAACAACCTTAGTAAAATAATTTTTTGAGGAAGCACCCATTGAATGGGCCTCCAAACAGTTCTGCTCCATCAAGATGCTGCAACTCAAAAGTATTATTCTGCAGAATATTTGAGATTCTGAAAGGACCAAGCCACAAAGCATCAAACTTGGAATGCTTACCTGGATCTTGATGATGTTCATCCCACTTCAAGACTAGATCTTCAATCTGAAAATATTCATTTTTAGTTCCCTTGTCAAAAAATTTCTTTACAACTTGTTGATATTTTCTCACCAAATCATATTGATGTTCCCACTTTTGCTGCACTTCTATGATTTGATAAAATCTCCTGGTCATATCATCTGGTTCAACTTCTTGATATTGTGGAAATTTAACTACATGAAAGGGCAATTGAACTAGAAAAACAACATCAGTTCCATAAACCATTTGAAAAGGTGATGTATTAATAGACTTTTTTATTGTCACCTTGTCTTCCCATAAAGCAAACTTCAGTTTTGAATCCCTGCCTTTCTTGTTTTGCTCCAGCATTTTGGTGATGATTCTTACCAAATTTTTTTTTGATGATTCAGCTAAATCATTCCCTTGGGGATAGTAATTTGTAGAGTGAGTGAGCTAAATGCCATAATCTTCATAGAAATTTACCAATGGAATGGCTTTAAAAGCAGCTACATTATCTACTACTAAGCTTGATGGACATCCAAATCTAGTTATGATTCCCTCCAAAAAATTAATGCTAACTTTCTGAGTAGCATTCGTGGTAGGTATTTCTTCAATACATTTGGTGAAGTAATCAGTTGCAACAAGAATCCAACGATGTTTTCCACTTGAATGTGGATGAATTTATCCAATGAAATCTAAGCCCCATTGTTGAAAAGGTGCAAAAAAAACTATGGTCTTGAGAGGCAAAGACTTCAAATGTTTCTTGCAGGTGAAGTTTTGACATTTTTCACATGCTCTCACCTCGGCACATACATCAGAAAATAATCTAGGCTAGAAATTTCTAGCTCTCAATATTTTGTATGCAGTAGTTCTCCAATAGTGATGTCCTCCACACACATTACTATGCATATCAAAAATAACTTTCTTGGACTCATCTGGGTCAATGCATCTCAAAAAAACTCTTGTGGGATATTTCCAATATAAACAATTATATTAATGCAAAATTTAATAGTTTTCAGCTTCAAAGATTGTACTCTACTCTCTCATAATTTGGAGGAGGTTTAAAATGCTACAGATGATGTCCTTGTACCAGCTGCATTTAGAAAGCTTAACATCTACTACCATGTTTCCAATAGGTTCAGAAATCTATCCTTCAAAGTTTTCATCCATGAAATTCAAGCCCAAAACTTTACAATTTTCTTCAGCTAGTAGTTTGGCTAATCCTTGACCTTTTATTAGTTTAGTAGGTTTTATCTCTAAATCAAACTCAATAACTTTAGTCACCCACTTGCTCCTTTTTCCATCAATATCTTTCCCTAGTCAGGCTGAACTTATATCTCTTTAAGAGAAGATGAAGGTACATAAGCAATAACTTAAGCATGCAGAATATAAACTCTAAAAGCTTTTAGAGCTTTAGCTAATGCATAAGAATTCTTTTCCAACATTTCATACTTCAATTCTGCATCTCTAAGTGGTTTGCTGAAAAATGCTATGGGAGCTTCCTTATTTTCTAAATATTTTTGTAACAAAACAACAACAATAGTATCTTGAGAGCCAAATGAGAAGATCAAGAAAGACTTTGGGTATTCAAGGCTTCCCAGGTGAGGTTCTTCAATGATATCTTTTTTTATCAGCTCAAATCAATTTATGGATTCAATGGTCCACTTGAATTCTTTGTCCTTCTTCAACATGCAAGTAATATGCTTCGCCACTTGAGCAAAATTTGGAATAAACATTCTTAAGAAATTGATCTTACCAAGGAAATATTGAACCTCTTTCTTGGATCTTGGAAGTGTTAAATCTTGAATTACAATTACTCTCTTAGGATCAATTTTCACTCGATCTTTAGAAACTATGTGACCCAACATCTTGCCTTCGTTCAGAGAAAAATGATACTTATTTGGATTTAATGATATACCATATTTTTTTCATTTAAAAAATACTTGTCTCAAGTGTTGAAAGTGTTCTTGATCTGAATTTGAATAAACAATAATATCATCTAAATAGATGACCAAGAATTTTTCCTTTTCTCCAATGAATGCAAAGTCCATAACACATTGAAAAGTAGCTCCAACATTCATAAGCCCAAATGGCATATTTGCATAAATGAATGTTCCCCAAGGAGTTGTGAATGTTGTCTTCTATCAGTCTTCCAGCCAATCTGAAATATGATTGTATCTGAAAAAACCATCTAACATGGAAATTTTTTCTGAACCAGTTAGCTTTTGAAGAATATGCTCCATCTTTGGCAAAGGATAGTTATATTTCTTGGAGCATTTGTTAAGATTTCTGAAATCTACATGTAGTATAACTTCACCACTCTTATTCCTTACTGGGACTAGATTAACAACCTAATATGATTATCTGAAAGGAATGATGATTTTGGCATCCAAAAGTTTCTTAACTTCCTTCTGCATCATTGGTAACAATAGTGGATTAATTTTCCTTAATTTATTCCTAAATGGTTTAGTACCATCCTTAAATGGTATCCTATGCTCAATGATAGTTGTATCATATGTCTTAAGATCTTCATATTTCTAGGCAAAAACATCAACAAATTCACAAAATAGCTTGTAGTATTTAGCCTTAATCTCTTATGATAAAATGTTTTACAACTTCACATTCTTTGGCTCTTTTTCTATGCCCAAATTGAAATCTTCTAATTCTATTTCTGTTTCAGCTAACTGTGGTTTGACTAAGACATCATTACAATCAAAGAGTTTCTCAAGTGGGATTAACCCCTTGGGAATGTGATTGGTATGCAGCTGAATGATAGGCTGATCAACAATATGTTTTTGCAGATTTTTGGTGTCTTGCAAATCAGCATCATCCTCCATGATATCTTCATATTGATCAATGTTTAGGACAACAAAATATTTAGTAGGTTTAATGAATCTTCTAATCTCCTGATCATCTTCAAAATCTTTCCAATGCTTGACATTATTAGGAATTCTAGGTCTGAACCTAACTTCCACCTCATATTGCAGCTTCATAGGTATTGGAATCTTGAATAATCTTACTGAAATAGAAATTGAGTTGGCCAAAATATTACTTTCTCTTGGAACAAAAGAAATGTTAAAATCTAGGAATGTGTTTTCTACAATGCTCCATACTACATTTCGGTAATCTCTGAGTCTGTGATGCTTAGCTTGATAAACATTTTTGATTTTCTAAATGATAAGTTCAACATCTCCAAAAATAGAAATTTTTGAAATATTCATGTCCTTTACTATTTTTAAACCAATCAACAGAGCTTCATACTAAGCCACATTGTTTGTTGCTTCAAATTCAAGTTTGAAATAGAAATTTGAACTCTCTTTCAAAGGAGAAATAAGGAATATTCCTACACCAACTCCTTCTCTTGAACATGAGCCATCAAAGTACATTTTCCATAGCTGGGAACCTTCATGACTGATCTGTTTTTCATCTGTCTTCAAAATCTGAATATTTTCTGCAGATAGGATGTAATAAATAAATTAATTTAAATAATCATTAATTATTTAATTAGTAATTAGGTTGAAAGGCCATGTCTGATGAGACATGACCTTTCCTGAAGAGGCACCTACCTAGGTATATAAGCAGGCCTCATTTGTAATTCTAAAGCATCTATCTTATATCGATCTTAATCTCATATCTTTTATAATATAATATTTGTATCCTCATGGATATCTTTGTATTCCAAGTGTTCTTGAGTATTTAAGCTTGAGAAGGAACTTTGTTCGCTTCATTTGGTATCAGAGCAGTTCGATCTTCTGGCCACTCATCGCTGCACAGAGCTACGCTCCTCAGTCCAGGCCTTTGGCCATCAAAAATTCTTCAACATTGTTTTCATCGAAGCGTTTCTCTACCAGTATTAGAGTTTCTCCATTTTCAGCAGTAGGCCTTTGGCAAAAATTAAAAATTGGAAGAAAAAAAGGGAAATTCTTGAAAAAAAAGAAGCAAAAGAAATATATATATATTCAAATATATATATATATATATATATATATATATATATATATATATATATATATATATACATATATATATATATATATATATATATATATATATATATATATATATATATATATATATATATATATTATATATATATATATATATATATATATATATATATATATATATATATATATATATATATATATACATATATATATATATATATATATATACATATATATATATATATATATATATATACATATATATATATATATATATATATAATAAGTAAAAAAAAAAGGAAAAAGAAAGAAGGAAAAGTAGATAAGGTTATTCTGATTATTCTTTAAGTGGTTTAGAAGCCCATGGTAATTGCCTATGGTATTTGCAAGGTAAAATAAGAACAAAAGGAATAAAAAATCTCTGTGTGAATGGTAAGTTTACTTTTACATGGAAAACATTAACTGAGTCAAATACACATAAGTGGACATATATTTTATAGGTGAATATATGTGAATAGCCACGTTTCACTAGGGTTGTAACCTTTCAACAAAAAAAAGAGTTAAAAAAATCAATTGTCAAAATATATATATATATTATGAAAGTCAAACATCTTCTTAGTAATTATAGAAGATTTCATAAAAATAAATCAAGTAATTTTCAAAAAAATCAGAAGGAAAAATATTATTAAGGATTTCTTAAAATATTAAGGAATCATTATTAAAGCTCGAAGGTATATAAAAGGAAAAAGAGGTTATTAAAGGTTTAAGTATTGGAAAAGTGGAAGAGGAGATAAATCATTATATTCTAAAAATATTATTTAAAAAGGGAATATATACATATATAAAATTAATTGAGCCTCTTTTAAAAGAGAATGTTAGTTAAGGATTCATTACCAAAGATTGAAGGAATAATAGTAAAGGATATTGGAAAGAATAATTAAGCTTGAGGGTTTATTAAAGGGAAATAATAATATTTTATTATAAATATTAAGAAGAGTGACCCTTAAAAACCCCAAAGTTATCTGACAAAATGGCATCCAAAACAAAACTAAAAGAGGGAATATTTCCTAAAAATTATAGTATGTGTGTCGATGTGCTAATTGAAATCAAAGGGTCACTTGTGGGAAAAGAGGTTCTCATATCTATCGATTTTACTCAAAAGAATAATTATGTCAGTAGTGAATGTGCTAACCAATTAGTGGTCCCTGAATCAAATATAACTAAAACAAATTCATTTCACGCAAATGACAAACAATACAACATAGGGAATTTACACTTAATTATTGGGGAGTATTCATTTGTCTCGCAATTCACCATTAAAACCTTATTTTGCAATGATAGTGATATATCGATAAAATAACTTTCGGATTAATCACATCATTAGGATTAGGATAGTGATATAGTTCTGGGTTCGCTCTGGATGGAATCACTAGGGTCATTCATCCTTAATATGAAAAAGAAGTTTTTGACATTTTCTTACAAAAATAAAAAAATAACACTACAAGATGTCACAGTGAAGCCGAATTCAGTAACATCGAAAGACATGTTAGATATTTCAAAAGTATTTTTTCGAGAAGGTAAAAAGGTGATCCAAATTATGCAAAAGGAAATTGACAAAATCACCACTAACAAGAATGAATAATTTGCTCGCCTCAAGGACCATAAAAAAAAGTTACCAACGCAAATTAAGAAGCTGAAGAAAGACAAGAATTCATTACAAAACAAGGTGCAACAACTTGTTGAAAAGGAATCATCAAAACTTTCAAATGTAGAAGTTCAAGTTGAAGAAAAAATGAACATTGATCCTGTAAATTTCACAACTCAAGAAGAAGACAAGAAAGTTGCAAATATGAAAACTTAGATGTTGTAGTTCCAAAAAGGAACATTCTAAGTGAAGGCTTTGTAACCAGCTCAATAACATCGTTGCTGGAAGAAAATCAAATAAGGCAAACCAAAAAGGTTCCCTATCGACATCCAAATCATGAGAGCAGACAACTCGAACAAACTAAGTATTTAGAATAGAATCAATAAGCTAATATTCTGAAGAATACGAATGTCGGTGCAATTCGCTCATGTGATCACAAGTCGTCATAAGTTGCCTTTCATCGTAAGATTCCACATAAAATTGATTTAGGATGGTTTGATCTATTCTCCATGCGAAAATTTTGTTTGTCACTTAGAGGATCATATCAACTTGTGTCAACCAGGATGACTACCCCGAGAAGACAAGACATGCGTAGCAAAGGCAAGAATCAAGGCTTTTCATCAACAAGCTTTGAGGACAAAGCTTTTGAGGAGGAAGGCAATGTAATGAATAAATTAATGTAAATAATGATTAATTAGTTAATTAGTAATTAGGTTTAAAGGCCATGTCTGATGAGACATGATCTTTCGTGAAGAGGCACCTGCGTAGGTATATAAGTAGGCCTAATTTGTAATTCTGAATCATCTATCTCATATCTATCTCAATTTCATATCTTTTATAATATAATATTTTTATCCTCATGGATATATTTGTATTCCAAGTGTTCTTGAGTATTTAAGCTTGAGAAGGAACTTTGTTCGCTTCATAGGACAACATTATCCATGTGTAAAATACTTGAACCAACATCAGTAATTCTAGTATAAATTGGATTATTAGTGGGGTATTTGCTGTCACTAATGATACATGCTAGCCGAGCTTCTCTATAAAGTCTTCTTTGTTCTTCTCCAAAAAACATGGATAGTAGCATAAGTGAGATCCATTTGCAATTTTTCTCCCAACCTTCTAATCCATGACCTAGGAAGTAACATGCCCAATCTAGGAGGAATTTCAGCTACAACGATATCCATAACCATCCCTCTCAGAGGTAACTGAAAAAGGCTTACTGCGATGCCTTTGATGACACCAAGGCATTGAACTTTTCGAGAATCAAAGGAGTAGAGATCTTGATAATCTCTAGTTACTTCAAGACCTAGTTCATCCATGACTACCTTGGGCATTAGATTATGTGAGGCTCTGGAGTCCATTAGGAAATTGCACAAGATCTTTTCATGAAAATTTAGAGATAGATAGAAAGGAGGGGTAGAGTCTTATATGTCTTCTACCAATAGACCTAAAATAACAGTGGGCTTGTCATCTTGAAGGTTAACAAAATCAAAAGCTACTTCAGTAGGTGGAGGTTGAAGAGATTTCATAGAGGTATTTTTGAAATCATCATTTTTCATAAGCTCTACAATAGGAACATGAATCTTTATATTTTATATTTCATTCTCAAAATTGAATACAGGGGGTAGTTTGTGAGAAATTTTTACCTCAAGTGAAGGAGTATTAAATGCTACCGAAATTTCCGGTAATTTATGTTTTTCAACATGTTTTTTGGCTGGAATTTTTTGTGTGTCCCTATTATTCTTGGGTTGTGAAATAGGCTTTGGATTATCATCAATATTTTTTGATCTGAGATTATATATGCTTTTACGATCAGCTGCAATCATGGAATGGTCATGAACTACTTTAGTGTTTTGAGTATATGACATGAAATCCTCATACTTTGCTTATGTAATATGGATCAACCCTTCTTTGTCTATTAGAAAATTGATATCAACAACCTTCTCCAACATTTCAGCTTCCTCTTCATCATCAAATATAGCATTCTACAAAGGAGGTTGAAATTTTTTATCATCAACTTCTCTCCTCTCTCGCTGCAAAATTTGAGGAACATTAGGTCTTCTAAATTGCTACCTATTATGTAGATCAAATGAGAATTTTCTAGTAGTAGCTGGTCTTGATCTTGAGCTTGGACATTTCAGTAGTCAATGAATTGACCATCTTGGTCAGCTCATCTAACTTAGGATCAATGTTTGAAGTTCCTGAAGTTGAAACTTCAGCTTTTTGATTTCTTTTTTCTTTGCCAATCCCTCCTTTGAGCCTATCAGCTGCTAACACATTAGCTTCTACCTCCAGTGCACTATCCTGCATTTGTGTTAGTGTTTTAGATATTCTTTATCTTAATAATAAACAAAAATCAGGATCAAAGGCACCAACATAAGTGATTTTAACTGAAGCTTTAGCAGGCTTGATCTCAGTAGGTATTTTACTATACATCTTAATGAATCTCTTGGAAAATTCATATGATTCTCATTTTCTTTTTATTGCACCAAATTTAATGATATAATACAAAAATATTTCTGATCACCCCATTTCCTTAAAAATGTATCATTTAGGGTTTCAATTCCAGTGATGCTACCATCTTTCAAAGATCTGAATCATTTTCTTACATCAAACTCAAGACTCTAAACGAAAAATCCCATCCAGACATCTTCATGCACAATATTCATATTGTCAACATAAGCATAAAAATAAACAAGGTGTTATTCATTTATTACCTCTCCCTTCCCACTAAATTTAGGCATGTACTTGAGATAATCTCTTGTAGGTAATGCATTCATATGCTGAGGTAAAACTAGAGGGGCATACTTTGAAACAACAATTGCATCCATTTAGTTAGGGGGTGGCTTTGGAACTGCCATGGTGTGATTAGTTGGGATTTGTGGATTAACAATAGGTGGATTGTGAACAATATATGATGAATCACCAACTTGTGATGTAGGTACTGTTTGTTGGTTGGAAAACAAGGAAGGTATAGTATTTTCTGCAAAATCAGGGGATAAAGTTTGTTGGACTTCTTTAGGAACAAAATTTGAGAAAATAGTAGTAGTAGAGCCAAACTTTCGTTTACTCTTTTTCTTGATTATCCTTTTAGGGTCAAAAACTAGGATTCTCAAAGGGGAATATGGTTTAGCCCTGGTTCTAGTCATTCTAGGAGCCAAAAATTCTCAATGGAGTCGCCAGGTATAAAGAAGTCTAAAAAGACAGTTGGAACTGTACACCTTAGAACTAGACGTATAACTTTGTCATTCACCTAAGGATAACTTCAATTCGCCTCCCCGGAAATGGTGCCAAATATTTTAACGTAAGAAGACACTCCTTGACTTCTTAAGGAGTAATGCTTACACATCATAGTTCATTTCAAATTTTAAAGGGGTTTGTTGAGTGGTGGGATGGCTTTCTCAAAGATTTTGAAATGATTTTTCCTTCTTTAATACATTCATGCATTTGTAAAGTTGTTGCAAGTATAAAATGTGTGGGTAAAAGGTAGTATAGGGAGTAGAGAACACAAGTGGAGGAAGATGAATAGCCGGTACCTATTTCAAGAAATATTCCTATCCTAAATCAATCACAAAACTATGTTAATGACCATTAACACAAACTCTTCTTATGTTAAGAAAACAACAATTAGAAAATATATTACATGTATAAATTATTCCACAAATCCTTTATGAAATATTCACTAACATGTTCTATTACACACATATAAATTGCAGAAAAATGAAAGCAGATAATTTACTGTTAAATCCTTTAATAACTTCTCAGTCACACTTCACTAATTGCTACAATTTATATTTTAGAAGAAATTAACAAAGGAAAGATACACACCACACTTTACATGTTCCTTGAATCACAACATCCTCCAGCATGAAGAAAAAAGGTTTTTTCTATTATTTTCAGTCTTCAGGTAGACTAACATCCAACCTGGAAATAGTATTTACAAGTGTTTTATATAGCAAGAGAGGAACCAACTCCATATCTGCTAAAAATAAGGAAACATTAATTATAACATAAAATATGTGTTAAAATACATTACATCATTATCCCCTTGAAATATAACAGAAAGGATAGATGGAGAAAGAAGAAGAGAAGAATTTTGGGCTGGAATGCTAAGTGTACTATCATGCTGCCCCTTTTTCTGCTGAATTTTCTCCTTATGTATTTTGTCTTTAATAACCATATAGATTCATTTAATAAGACCTCCAACAACCTCATAAATACCTCTCACCATCACTTGTATTATCCATTTATTTATGGGTTCTTATCCATCCTTAGCTGTCTCAAAAAAACTTGTTGATAGGTGTCAAAACTCAGTTAAAACAAGTGCTGTCGGAATTTCAGTAAAAAACTGTCACTGTGCAAAGTCTGGAATGCTGCCGGAAATTCTGGTAGCACCCTGTTTCTTTTTAAAAGTACATAGAAAATGCAGAAAATTATGTACTAACTTTTATTTCATGACACCTAGGCTATTGTTCAAAATTTATAACTGATTGGAAAAAAGGGATTAGTACCAAAAACCTTTTTACCTTTCCTCTAAGTGTGTTGCAGATTTAGCTAATTTATCTAAGTTATTTTTTTTATCAGCAGTTGATGTTATGGATCTGGTAGCTCTTGTATTTGCCTCCTTGATATGGTATTTGTCTTCCTTAGTAGCCTTCTATGTTTTTCTTCTTTTTGTGGGCTCTGAGTGTTTTTATGAAGGGTTCTTATTCTTGCTTTCCTTTATTGATTTCTCTGGTTTCTATGCTTTTGAACCTTCACGTTTATCTTCAATTTCAATAACTTTTATCAATAGGCTCGGCTTGAGAATAGCCTTGGATTTCAATCTAAACTTATTTCTCTATTTTCTGTGCCTCTTTCTGGTGCTAGCAATAGGTTTAGCCTCCTCCTTCTTCTTATTGCTACTGATTTCATAACCAACATACTTAATTATTTATTTGTCTGATTGGGTAGGCTATTACTCCTTCTACAATTTTTTCTGAATAGGTGCTTCCAAAATTTCTGGTAGCACATGCGCTTTTGACTTATCTAATATTGCATACATCCCTCTTCTAGCCCCGGTGTACATTTGGAAATGGAGGAACAAGGGGTACTATCTTCATGGACTTGGGCTTACTTGCTGAGGATCTCTCTCCTTATACATTTGGAAATGGAGGAAAAAAGGGTACTATCTTCATGGACTTGGGCTTACTTGTTGAGGATATCTATCCTTTTTCCAATTTTCTTTCAGTTTTACCTGTATAAAAATTATGTTTCTTACCTTTGGCCTTCTTATAAATATTTTCTTTCTGAGCCTTTATTTTTGTTCTTCTCTTTGCAGGCTGACAGTTTGAATGTGGAACTCGAGGAATAGGTGCATGTCTGCCTGACCTATAGAATAGAAAATGGTCTCAAGTCTGGTTTTTCTTCTTCATTTGTTCTTCAACCAGAACCTTTATCAAAGTTTGATGGTACAAGTTTTACTTAGAAACATGATTATGGGTATGAACCCTTATTGAAATCTTGGTCAGGATTTTCAACAATAAAAATGGCAGATTCAATGATTTCATCCTTGCAATATGAAATATAAACCTCATGTGATAGAGGAATACCACTGTATACCTCCTTTCACATGTGAGGTATATCTTGATAAGCTTGATTGCCTCTGACTAATCATTCTTAAGGTAGCTGATTGGGATACATTTTTCCCAGTTTGGATCTTTGTGAGAATCCTTGGGGAAGCTGTTGAGATCACATCCTGTGATAACTTGTCCCTTGAACCACATTTCACATTCTTAAGGAAGGTTAAAGGCTTCTGCAATGGAGTCTTCAGAAACCTACAAAATGAGGCCATAAAATATAGCCTCCTATCCATTAAATGAATTAGACAACACTAAGGAAACTCCTGAATGTGAGCTTCCAAACCTGGTGCAAAGAGGATACCATCCTGACTACATGAAAAAAGTTATCACCCTCGAATTATCATCAACCAAATATGCACCCCTGTGGCTCTATTCAATTAATCTTACCACCTGTTTTAGTCATATTTAGAAAAATAATTACTATCTCTTGAAAATGATAAGTGGCAAAATATGAGGAGGTTACCTTACAGTTATGACATGTATTTTTCTTTGAGATCTTGTCTGAAATCCAAATTCCTTCTCCAACTAAAACTCTTAGCAAATTTGAAATCAGTAGCTTAGAATTCAAATGACAAATTCTTGTTTTTTAGGTGGTTTTTTAAAACTAACTCTTGGTTCACCACCCCATGCAAATCACTCTCCATCATTAAAAATATTCATGATCATGATGTGCACCATGTGAAACACCATCACTACCTTCAGTTGGCTATGTTCTTCGTATGTGATCTTCAGATAGCTAATGGAAAGTGTCTTTGATGACACATAGTCACCCCCACAAACTGTGTTGTTGATTGGCCAGAATTTCTAATAGCACTATTGTGCGGTGAGTAGAGTGGTTATGGAATGTAGTGTGATCACCATGATCTCTCTAACTCAGAAAAACATGTACCTAAACTTATAGATTTCTGACTTGGCGTAGACAAGCATGAATGGCAACAGTTTGATCATTAACTACAGATTGACACATGTGGTATAACATATAGAACGACTTGACTCAAACTAAGTAACAGAAATACAACACCTCTCATTAGATCTAAAAGGATTTAAAAATATTTGATGAGTATTAACCCTACGACATGTGGTATGACTAAAGCGGATGTGCTTTTTTGCTTTATTTTAAAAACATATTATGCTTCTGGAAATTACGACGGTATCAGAAATAAAAATAAAAAGATAAAAATTAGGAAATAACAGACTGTTCGAAAGGCTTAAAAAAACTGGTGCTTACGGAAATTCCGATAGCGCCTAATTTTTTAATTTTTTTTTGAAATTTTTGAGCTTTAATCCTAAAAATAAAACTAGGGAATGGACTCATGACTTAGCAAGAAACTGTGCTAATATCATCTATCATAGGTTTATAATATGCATAATTAGTAGCATTAAAAGGTATGTCTGCATCGTACCACTATCTAGCAATGCATTCATATACAACCCCCTTCTCTATTTTCTTTAATTTAGCATCAAGGGTTGGTTGAGGACTAGGGGTGGTGCAGGGTACAAAGAAGGAGTCAATCCCTTTACGGGCTACTACCCTCTTCAATTTTAAACCACTTGAACTACTCTCTCTAGCTTTACCAGGGAAACTAGAGGAATATTCAAAACTGGGCACATATTCCTCAAAATCGGGGTCACTAAGCATAACAACATCCTTTTTTATTTTGGCTATATCTTTTTTAAGTCTTTTATTTCTCTGATTCTCTTCATTGTAGGATTCAATAAAACTTAGCATCTCTACTTAAGGTCATCAGAAACATTTTCACAAGGTTTAACTTGCCATCTCCAATGTGCCAGGTGTTATTTGACTCTATGGATCCCCCACCCTTAACTTTTTTCCCACAATAGCTACAGATTTTTATCCCTTTTTTATTTAAATGACAGTGAATCCAAGCTGGATCATTCCTATTTTTTGGGACCATGAGGAAGAAATGAAAATTATGCATAGAAAACCCTATGGTTTCTATAATTTTATGGCATATTTTTCGTTTTTAAGGGAAAAAGTAAAAGGGTATAAACAATGAAATACCTGTTGAAGATCTGTAAATTTTGAGAAGAGAAGAAGCTCCAACCAATCTGAAAATTAACTCTTCAATCAGCTCCAAAATCTCTCGCATAAATTTTCCAACGAAAGTCCTCAAAATAACCCTGCAAATTACAATAATAGTTGAGAGAAAAATAGAAGAAAATAACAACAACAATTTTTATTCCAACAAAAATTTACACATCTGAAATTCTGAATTCTGCATAAAAAAATATGTTGCTAAAAATTTAAGGGAAGAAAGGAATATAATTTTGAAGAAAAATAGAATATTAATGGTTGAAAAAATTATCTTGAATTTCCCTCTTAGTTTTCTAAAGAAACTCAGCTCCAAAATCAGCGATGGAGTAGCCCCTACAAATCTGCATAAAGACATTGGGGTTTATATCTTTTATGAGAAAAAATAGCTAGTTTTTGGAGAAAAATTTAACAAAACAAATGGCAAAAAATTCCTTGATTTATCCTCTAAATGTTTTGGAGAAAATCAGCTCCAAAATCAGCTGCAAAATCAGCTGTTTAGCAGCCCCAAAAAAATTAAAATATTTATTCCAGTAGCTGCAAAAACCACTGAAGAAAACCCAAAGATCTCCGGGGAAAAAGAAATGTTGAAGTAGCTAAAAAATATGCCAACCCAACAGCTCTCCAAGACTCCAATCAACTCTTCAAATCTACCAAAAAAATTGCTCAGAAAAACCCTGCAAAAAAAATCTCCAAATTATCCTCACCAAACTCAGCTCAAGAATTAGAAAAAACTTGATTGAATAGTGTAAGTGAAATAGAGGGGATGGGGCTCTTTAAATAAAATTAGGGGGGGCTAGGTTAGGTGAGAAGAAAAAAAAAATTAAAAAAATAAAAATAAAAAAATAAAAAAATAAAATGTATTTTTATGCCTTAGTCGCACAACTGTGGGCCCACGCAGAAATGGTGGAACCGGTCACCGGACTGGTTCAGTACTGAACTGGTCATTTCCGGTTTGGAGGGATGGATCAGATAAGTTTTGTCTCCAAACTGGTCAGACCAACCGATTTTTCAGAATCGGTTCAATTCCAATAACATTGCTCCTCTCACCACCACCAACCTAGATATGGGAAAAATAGCAAACTCCCTAAGGCGCGTGGTCCAAGCCAACCCTCCCATGTTCTCTCAGCGATAAACCCAACCACTTGGTTAACCAATTCCAGGAGTTGGGAAAGTTTACTGATATTATTTGCATAGTAACTCCCATTCCCCGAATTCACCTCTCTATCCAAGAGAAAATCACACTCTTTTATTTACACATATTCTCTTAATTCATCACACGAAGAATGGTCAATATTTTCCATGTTTGAGAGTAGCCTGAATGACATTAAACGAAACCCACCCTAGTACGTCACACCATGCTAGTACTAATACCTAGAGATGGAGAGCACTCAAAAATTCCAGATCTCACGAACCTAACCAAGCATAATTATCGTACACTATGAGTATTACTAACTCACATACCATCTACTCAGTTAGTGCTTACCATGTGTGCAACATCTGCACCAGTAACTACCATAGTACAAAATCATCCCCTATGTTATAAACATTTTGACATATTAGGATTCAATGCCAACCTCCTATTGGAGAGGAAACCTTTTCTCCTTTTTTTATAAGAAGGTCATAGGAACTCCCTCCCACTCATTATAAACCAACCATTGCATAAATTCTTCCACAACCTAATGTTGACGACACGCAACATCACATATGGTTCATATCATCATTCATGGGAACCATGATTCATGATGTCTACTCATCATTTTTTTGGTGTTGATACCTCTAAAACTACCTTACCAGTAGTAACACCACTGACGGTGCATACCCATCCTATTTGTACGATGTCAACTTCACTTGGTTCTACGACATCAACCACCAAATCCTATTCTTGATTGTCAACCAACACTGCTAGGTCCAAAATCCCTCCTCACGACGTCAAAAAAACCAATTCAAATTTATATAATATTTTTCACTCAAATGAAAATATTCTAGAGGCCATGAAGAAACCCAAATTTCCATGGGATGTCATGCACCATCATTCATTTTTTCTACCTAAAAAATCATTTGTGCCTTCCATCACACCAACCCATGATATTTGCGACATAGAATCTAAATATTTCCTACAATCAGGAGAATATATTGGCTCAAAAATCCCATCCCAACGGCTAATGCATTTGAGGAAGGAAACATGTAAAATATTTCACCTACCATTAAGGTAAATATTTTGAAAAAACTGGCAAGGTCAAAGAAATGTCCCTGGGGTTGCATGCTCTCCAGAAGAGGTAGCCTCATACACCTCCTTATTTCAATAATATAGGGATATTTTCACATGGGATTACTTAGAGATGCCAGGAATTAGTACCACGATTGTGGAACACCATATTGATAGATGACCTGATGCCTATCCCGTTCGACAGAAACAACATCAATTACACTCCTATAAGGCAGAAGAAATCAAATAAGAAATAGATAAACTCCACAAAGCTGGATTTATCTATTCGATAGCTTACATGTCTTGGGTTTCCAACCCTGTACCTGTCATGAAAAAACAGGGCACCATCCACATTTGAATGGATTTATGAGATATGAAAAAAGCTTTTCCTAAAGAAAATTACCCCACATCATTCATCGACCAACTTATTGACGCTTGCACCATCCATAAGGCCCTATCCTTCGTGGATGGATTCTCTAGGTACAATAAAATCCATATTTTCCATAAAGATCATCATCGTTGGCCCCTTCTAAAAATGGATCATAGACTCCATGACATGAAACCCCCTCATCATTCAGAAACCACAAATACATAGTGGTGGCCATTGATTATTTCACCAAGTGGGTAGAAGCCATGACTAGATACAACAACACTGCAGAAACCACTACACGATTTTTCTTTAACCATGGCATTACACTGTTCAACGTCCCCAAGGAATTGGTTTCTGATCATGACAAACATTTCGAAAATGAAATATTCCAGGAATTATTCCAAAACCTTGGTTTTTCTCACAATTTTGTATCACCATACTACCCCCAATCTAATGGTCAGGTATAAGCTGTCAACAAAGTCCTCAAAACAATGGTGTAGTGCATGGTGAACAATCACAAAACCAATTGTCACCACATGGTGTTCTCATCCCTATGGGTGTACCACACCATGGTCAAGGCATCAACAGGGTTCACATCCTTCCAATTAGTCTATGGGGTGGAAGCTATGCTTCCCATTGAACACGAAATATCCACCCTCCATTTGGCTATTGAACTTCTCACCAATATCAAACCCATAGAGAAACTTTTGGTACAATTATAACTAGTCGACGAGTGTCTCTCCAACATAATGAAGCCCACAAAAAGAGATTCAAAGCCTCGTTTGATCACAGCAACACTCCTTAGTCATTCACCGAAGGAGATCTAGTACTCCATTATGATGTTTCCAAAAAAGCTTGAGGACCTAGGAATTTCAAGACATTATGGAAGGGTCCATATATTGTCAAGCATTGTCTCCTCAAGGGGGCATAAATTTTATCAGAGCCTAATGGGACATGCCTAAAATTTTTTGTCAATGGACTCTACCTAAAAAAATTCACCCTTTAAAAATTTCCTCAATGCCCTAGAATAGATATGTATGCACCATAGATTATTTTTATGATGATCACCTCATCATGGATTCACTCTAAAAAACACTCTCTCGTCATGTGTTGCAGATTCATCATACGCCAATCTGTCATTACGAATTTGTTGATGGTGCCTCTCAATGGTCATAGAACCTCGCTGCTGCAAAGTAAAATTCCCAATATGCATGAGTATAATGAACATCACCTACTCCAATAGTTCAGCATTAGAGCCACTACTTGCTCCACAAAATAACTAACTTGTATATTTGATGCTATATGGGAGAATTGAAGGTGAAAATCCTTTTGCTTGTACAATGATGGTGTGTATATAACAAATGGGGTGATCCTTCACCTCCCTTGTGACTCTTGGACTACCCTCATACATGTTTGACTTCCCTATGAATTTTAAACTCTTAGATGACTCTTTACATTCTATACATGTTCTTTGGACTTCTAATTCACAATAAATGTTCGAATAAGAGTTTAAATAATCCACAAAATTATGTGGCACACGATGACTCATGACATGACACTAATGACATGGATTGCATGATGACATGGAAATATCAAGCCATTATTTTTTGTTGCTTTCTTTGTATCTTCTTGAAGATAAAACATGGTCCCTCCTTCCCCCTCCATATGGCTTAGTGATAAGGATTCTTCAATGTTGTCTTGATCTCAAGCTATTGCCACAATATGATGTCCCTTTGCTTCTTTTTTATTTATCAACTTGTACTTGCATCTACATAGGTGTCTTCTAACATGGTATCCTTCTCCATCTCCTTCTTCATCATCCTTTCATAGCATGATAAATTATCCGCACCTGCAATTCACTCATGACAAGACACCATCAATCCGATAAACCCCTTGTCTAAGATGTTTCATGATGATACACTACCTGAGATGGAACTAGGTGGCAAGATAAGAGAGAGGCTTAAGGACTATGAAATTGCATAGATCAGGAAATAAAGGGTTAAGATTGGGCCTTGAGACTGTGTAATGTACAGTTTATTCTAGACTAGGCTTGACAAATACACATTTTAGGGATTCAAGAAGCCATGTTGAGGTCTTGAGCACTGAGTTTGTCCAATGGGTAGTGCTAGAAGGACTAGAAGGCTAAGTGATTACACAATTGCGCAATTTATGAGCTCAAGGTTGAGGCTTGAATATTGAGATTGCATAATGCACAATTCAGAATTAGTTGTAGGGAAAAATTGTACATTTTTGGAGTGCATAGATTGGGTCGAGCCTGAGATTGCACAATGCACAATTCTAGGAGGAAAAAACTATGCATTGCGTAGTTCCAAGAGACAAGGTTGATTCTCGAGGGTTGATCCGCGCAATACACAGTTTAGGTTGGCTGAAAGAGGGTGAGTGACTCGATCAAGGATTTTTCCAAGTTTTGGCTAAGTGTTCGATCAATGAGAAGAGATTGAGAAAAAGTAAGACTTGAACATGATCACACACTTAGATTACTTGAAATTTTTTTATGATTGACACCAAGTGCGAAACCAAAAATATCCTTTGTGATGATCATGATGAAAATTATGTGATAATGCTTGAAACTTTGGAAATGAGTGTGATATATGTTTTAATGATAAGAAAAACTCATTTTCACACTAATTACACCAAAACTAGCTTGTGTACAATGTGGGACACTTGTCATGCTATAAGATGGCACTTTAATATTCTCACAAACGAGACTAAAATACTTAGAGAAAACATGTGTGATGAAAACATGCAAAGTAAAATTAGGCTCCAAAATTTGGATGTAGGCCAAAATTTTGGAGGGTGTTATAGTAGTGACAACACTTCCCACAACTTACTGTGATATAACTGAATGGGTAAGGGCTCATCAAGTGTCCCAATTTCGAGCGCATTCTTGGAAAGGAATTAGAAATATAGATAACATCCATAATGAAATATGATGTATAAAAGGATCGTTAAATGTGTTGACTCCCAATTGAAAGAAAATCCATCTGAAACTTTATGGATGAGAGGGACCCAATCAAAGATGAATTGTATGAAATCTTTCTTTCCAGAGATTCTACATAACATAGAGGAAATTGAATATTTCCAGAAAAATTCTTTCTTATGCTTATTAGGATATTTCCTCCATTATTTTATTAGATGGAGCATTGTCTCATCATCCTTAATATGTTATTTTTTAATAAAATCTTGAAAAACTTGGAATTATATATAAGATTTGGTTTAGGTAATTTTTACATACTCTTGATATTGTCTGCTCTAAAAGAGTTGACTACTGTACTACGAGGAGTGATAATTTGTCATTTAGTGGTGTCAATATGCCGGATATCCCATGATATCATGTCTGTATAAAGAATGATTCTTGGTTGAGAAAATACTTTATGAAATAAATACTTTGCAACATCCAATACATCTAAGAGTGCTTCTGTATAACTCATCTTGACTCCTTGGTCATCTATAGTGACTGTAGGACCTAGAATTTCTTGAACTAATTTGAGTAATTATTCCTTTGATAGTTTATAAATTGCATCCCAATAGGAAATACCCACATCCATAGTGATAATTGTGTGTGAGAAGAGAAAGGCATATGGTTTTTTATCATCCAATTATTCAAGAACTAGACCTAATGTCTATTGCATAGATGGATTTCTTTTACCTCTTACCATATCGATGAATTATGAGGAACCCACCAAGATGGTTCATTGAAATAACAAATAAATAGATAAAATGGTTCTTTGTAGGATGATAAATAAAAATATTATGAAATCCAATGCAACAAATCCTATTAACTATGAATTGGTGTACTTACAAAGGAATAATTAATACACATCAAAGGAAAAAAGATATGAAATTAAATACTTTGGGCGTGTTTATCAAGTTTCAAAGTGGTTTAAATTTCCTTGTGAGCTTGACATGTGTCAATCATGTATAGGTTGGTTACTTTTATGCACTACAACCCCATTGTTGACTAGGTCTGAAACATTGTGGTGAGGTCTTGTTATTCCTGGTTCGAGCCTTCACACAATAGTAATCAATAAGACTAAATTGTAATGGAGGCAATCAAAGGTTCTGAGATCCTAAGAAAATGTATGATTTTCCCTCTCTTCAATCCTTTTATTTGGTGATTGTTCAAGCATTTCCAATAATCCATGCTGAATAAGAGACTATCCAATCTTAACACAAATAGCACTATTCCTTAACTGTTGGTTTGAATATGTGGTTTGGTCAGTTTGAAGCACAAGTCTGAGACCTAGCACTGGGTTGTAACACAGGTCTGAATTATGTGTTAGAGTTATATCACTCCAGCAAGTAATCCGAGCCACCAGAGGCATAGATATATCACCACAGAACTAAGTCTGAACTATATTAAGGTCACAAAACCCAAATCTGAAGTACTGTCAAAAAATCTGAGATATATATAGTTGTTCCTTGTTGAAATCTAACCCAAACAGTGCTTAAAAACATTTTCCTCAGTCTCCTACCTGTTCTGTATCTTATCTCTGATAAATCACCGAAATTTTTCGTGCTAAAATGAGGTGTCCGAACTCATATTAATATTGGTTTGACGTTAGAATGAATGGAAACATCTTTCTAGATGTAGGCTGACATGAAGGAGCTAGGACAAGTCGGCTCAAAAAAATATAATTATTGCACAACTTCAAAAATCAATATCTTTCTAACCACGGGGGATTTTGGGGCATATGAGGGCTCATTGGAAAGAGGAAGGAGTCCTCTTTAAGATGGAAAAGGGTTAATTTTGATATCCATCCTTCAAGGTCCTGAAAAAAACATTTTTCTTGCTGACTGTCCTTGTATTCATGTGCATAAAAATGATGGAAAATTTGCCTTCATGTAGAGAGATCTTCTTAAGTATTTTCTTGGAAACTGTCCTTGTATTTCTTGTGCATGAAGGGATGAATAGTAGGCTGAAAAATGAGCTCCTTAAGTGTATATGGATAGCTTCATCAAGTATATATACTTCCATTACTGATATTTCCATGAATGCCAATTAAGTGATCTCCAAGTCACTTCATGTCATGTCACCAATCATTGTCCATGTCATCAAATGGTCTTCCATGCCAATATATAGACTCCAAGAATATCATCAAGACCTTCATCAAGTGTCATCACATATAACATCATTAAGTGTAGTCTTCTAGGTTACCAAGTTACATCACTGACACTTGGCACCTTAAGAATATTCACCATCTTAACTCTAATATTCCAAAAATTTAGACTTCATCTAAATGGAATATTATAGTTGTTTTATCACTAGGTAGATGAATAAATGGGTGGGAAGACTTGTAAAACCCCTTTAGAAGGAATAATAATGCTCCTATTGTGAAAGGAGGAAGAATAAGAAGCTAGATTAAGCACCTTTGGGTGTGAACAGGAATTGGATCATGTTGATTCAATCAAATTTGACCAAATCAACAACGCTGTCATGGAGGAGTGGTCTTTATGATGAGACAACGCGGTTTTAGTGGAGGACAACTTGAATGAACTTGGTGGCAAGTATGGATGGGATCCAATGTGAGATGGTTCAATTGATATATATGGAGAGGAGGGCAGCCATTGGTATTCATGTTTTATATTATCATTTTGATGTTGGTATGTTTAGACTTTGCATCCTTTTGTTGTTTAGCAGGGTTGTTGTGTTGTTTAGCTCAAGGGTGTTCCTGATCGGGAATCCCTACTTCATCCTCAGGAAAGGATGGGGTCTATGGGATGAATTTCCTCATTCTGGAATTTTGGCCAAGCTACCTCCTTCATCTACAGTGCAGTTTTTGTTTAGAGCTGGGTTTTGCTGGAGGGTGCAGTAAAGGAGGATCACATAGAGCCAATTCTGGGCTTATTTTTCAGTGGAGAGGTAGCCTATCCATTGGAGGATTAGCGAGGAGGGCTCTTGGGAATATTTATATAAATTTGGCATCAAACCAACCATCTACCATCCCTCACAGTGTAGTCTCAGTCCATGACTATGTTATTTTAGTGAGCTGTTGCAGTGGGTAACCCAAAAATGGCCGAAAATCCAATGTTAAGATCTAGCCAATCCATTTATGGGTTTTTCTGGGTTGTTTGAGTAGAATATGTGGTTAAAATCCCGGATCATTTTGAGCATGCTAACATACTTCTACACATGGTTCTTTGCCTCAGAAGTAGTAGTTTCCAGTAGCAGCGACCATAGCAATACACATTTCCAGTGCTTGGTTCTTTAGTGTTTTTCAACCATCTTGTGGCTTGAGTGCATTCCTTTTGGAGCACTGTATTTTCTTCTTTTCTGGGCATTGATTTTGTATCTATTAGCCATATTACATTTATGTATGATTACAATAGCAACTACACTGATATAGACAGTGTTGTCACTTCTTTCCGACATTCTATACAATAGCAACAACTCATGTGTTTATTGATTTGATCACAGGAGGCTTGTTCTTATTGCTTGAGTGGCTTTACCCTCAAGATATTTTGTATATTGTTGCTAATATATTAATAACATGATGGCTTCATATTGCTCCCTCTTATTTCATGTTTAGATTTGCTGTGTTTTACATTTTTACGATCTATATTGCTGCTATTTCCAATTTGAAATATTACAATTGTATCAGATCTTCAATCTTGGCTCAGTCTGTGGATCTTAGGCCATTATACTATAAGAAGAAGGAGAGATGGACAGAAAGGAAGACAAAATTACAAAGCTTCTTCCAAGATCGATACAGAGATTTCAAGAAGATCTGAAGAGAATAAGAATGGAGATGGAATCTCCAGAAGAGTTTGGATCTAGAGCTAGATCTATATTTGCACATGGTAAGTGTGAGCATGTAGCTATACACCATAATGCACAGTGCATTCAAATGCCCAAATCTATCATGAGATGGATGAGAGGTGACAGAATGCCTAAGAGGAAAACTCTTAGTGATTTTTTTCAGGAGTATGAATCTCAAACTGAGAGGTTTAGAGATCATACCACTTTCCAAGAGTTTTGCAAGATCCAGGTGTAGAAAGGCAAGCAACAGGATATCTTCTACCCACTTTTGATGGTTCACCTACATCTTTAGTGAGAGCTTGGGTGAAGGAGCTAGACTACTATTTACAACAACACCGCATTTTTGAAGATGAATCCATCAGAATTGCATCACTGCGTTTCAGAGGTAAGGCCTATGCATGGTTGATTTTTGAATCTTGTTCTTTGAAAAATGCAAATACTTCCTCTTATGCTAGATTCATTAAAACATTGGTGGGAAGGTTTGATGGGAAACTTCCTAAGACACATGTATTGGAGCAAGAAAAACTTAAGAGAAAAAAAACCTTGCATGTGATGGAGGAAACTATAAACTTCACTCCACTTTAGAAAACCATGGGAAAAGCTGACATCTTGCATGATACCTTGCTAGAGGAAAAATCCTTATTTCACAACCTTGGCGAAGAGGGCATGAAGGTTCCTTTTGCAAAGGAGGATCCTCTTATTGAGAAGCTACCTCCTATTCATATTGATGATGAAGAGAAGGATGGGGGTTACAATGCTATCACATCTATAGCATATCTAGTGCCTCATGCAGAGGAAGGAGGAGCACATGCTCCAATCGGAGGATTTCTTGTGTCATTGCAAGAAGTTCCCCAGGATCTCACATATGGGAGGCAAAGTAAAATCAATGAGCAGCATGATTGTGAGATACTATTGATGGAAGGAGAAGGTAGGGAGGAAGGACATCATCATTGGATGAGGAGCACACACCCCTATCTATTTCAGAGAGCTGGCGCAAGGAGGAGGAAGAATGGTTTGTGCTATGAGGGAAAGGGAAAGGTTGCCCAATCATATGAACAGTCTTCTCTTGCCATTGATGTCTCACTATATGGAGGCATTCCACCGAGGAGGCCACCATATCTGGAGTTGATAAGATAAATCTTGCCATTTAGTTCACCACTCTTTGATTTTGGAGAGGTGAAGATTTTGGAGGGAGACTTTGGCATGGGGGATGTCAAAGTAGTAGACAAAAGCATGAGGAGAGCTTCACATGCCAGATCACTAGCATTGTCTCTTGGGAGGATTGATCCATATTGGAGTTCTCAACTCTTGGTAGAGTACTCCAAGGATCTTGGTGCTTGCATGATTCTTGATGGCCTTTATGGAGATGATAGATATATGGTGGATGATATGGTCATCTATTCTTATGGTATAGTCTTCTTAACTAGAGCTTCTAAACTCAAGGAGAAGCTGCTACATGCAGCACATGAGGACTTCTTTTTCATGAATTTTGATGCATATCTTTCCTTGGTAAAGAAGTTCATTTGGAAGGGCATCCAGCATGACATATTTCAGCATATGGAGAGATGCATAGCGCAGATAATGATAGAGAGGAGGTCACAGCCACTTCCCTACTCTTTAGAGGTGAGGGAGAATTTCCAGTTGATCCATTTCAACTCAAGATCTTGAGTACATGATGGAGAATGTACAATTTCACTTTATGTTTTGTACTTCTTCTCTTTATATGAGAAGCATATTGTACCAAGGAGGATTATTCCTTCTTGCATATTGTATAATAATGTACTTGAAGCCATTTGTAGCATTTAAATTGGCTATCTCATTGGGGGAATCCACATGATTTTTGGTGTGCACCATTGACACAACTTTGTACTTTCATGTTTATATCTTGTAAAATGAGTGTGGGAGCAAACAAGTGGCTGGAAAAGCACTTGTTTTTGTTTGATTTGATGTAGGCAAAGGATGCACTGCGCTATTTCCTTGTGTGGGACCTTGATCCACTTTCCGGTTGTCATATGGAAACTTGTTTTCATTGGTTTTTGCTTCCATATATTGCTGATATTCCTATGTTCATGGGAAGCTTTGTTTGGAGAGTAGGACAAGAGTTGGAGGTGCCCATTGGGAGTATGATTCTCCCTACTTTACATGTTGTATGTTTTAGGAGAAACAATGGGCAAACCATGATTTCCATGCTACATCTCTTTTCTTCATGTGGGAGGAGCCATTTGAAGAACTTGAGTTCTTGGAGGAGGCACTTCATGGCTGATTTATTTGGTGGGGTAGCTTGGGCCATTCTTGGAGGCTATGAAATTTCAGCCCAAGATTATAAAAAACCCCATACTTACCATAAATGGAGAGAGAAACAACTTGGACGGGACAATCTAAACTCTCCATGCAGCCCCAACACATTGCACAAACCGGGGGTTGAGGATTTCTTTGATGAGCTACCTAGAATGGCTCATTTCATTTGGATGATAGCATGGGTATGGAAGACTCTCATTGGGGATGAGATTCCATATGTTTATCATCACTCCTACATTGAGGAGGCCATGGGATAACAAGAAGGTTTCCACTTACACCTTCCACTTTCTCATGATGTACACCATTTGGTTTTGCATACTTGGGAGGAACCATTGGAGGGTAGATTTATTGCAGATTATGTTGAGTTGTGGTGGGAAATATTGATGAGGAGGCCACAAGAAGAGGAAGGGAGGAATTTTTCTCCACCTTTACAGTTTCTTGAGGACAAGAAACATTTTGGAGGGAAGGACTGTAATATTCCAAAAATTTAGACTTCATCTAAATGGAATAGTATAGTTGTTTTATCACTAGGTAGATGAATAAATGGGTGGGAAGACTCATAAAACCCCTTTAGAAGGAATAATAACACTCCTAATGTAAAAGGAGGAAGAATAAGAAGCTAGATTAAGCACCTTTGGGTGTGAACAGGGATTGGATCATGTTGATTCAGTCAACTTTGACCAAATCAACAACAATGTCATGGAGGAGTGGTCTTTATGATGAGACAACATAGTTTTAGTGGAGGAAAACTTGCTTGAGCTTGGTTGCAAGTATGGATGGGATCCAATGTGATATGGTTCACTTGATATATATGGAGAGGAGGGCAGCCATTTTTATTCATGTTTTGTATTATCATTTTGATGTTGGTCTGTTTAGACTTTGCATCCTTTTGTTGTTTAGCAGGGTTGTTGTGATGTTTAGCACAAGGGTGTTCCTGATCGGGAATCCTTACCTCATCCTCAGAGAATGATAGGGTCTATGGGCTGCATTTCCTCATTCCAGAATTTTTTCTGAGCTACCTCCTTCATCTATAGCGCAGTTTCTGTTTAGAGTTGGGTTGTGTTGCAAGGTGCAGCAAAGGAGGATCACATAGAGCCAATTCTGGGCTTGTTTTTCAGTGGAGATGTAGCCTATCCATTGGAGGATCAATAAGGAGGGCTTCTGGGCATATTTCTATAAATTTGGCATCAGGCCAACCCTCTACCATCCCTCACACCGTAGTCTCAGTCCATGACTACGTTATTTTAGTGAGCTGTTGCAGTGGGTAACCTAAAAATGGCCGAAAAACCAATGTTAAGATCTGGCCAAACCATTTTTGGGTTTTTCTGGGTTTTTCGAGTAGAATCTATGGTCAAAATCCTGAAACATTTTGAGAAAGATAACATCCTTCCACACATGGTTCTTTGCCATAGAAATATTAGTTTCCAGTAGCAGCAGCAGTAGCAGTACACATTTCTAATGCTTGGTTCTTTGGTGTATTTCAGCCATCTTGTGGCTTGAGTGCATTCCTTTTGGAGCACTATATTTTCTTCTTTTCTGGGCATTGATTTTGTATCTATGAGCCATATTGCATTTGTGTATGATTACAACAACATCTACACTGATATAGACAACACTGTCACTTCTTTCTGACATTCTATACAGTAGCATTCTGACATTCTATACAGTAGCAACAACTCATGTGTTTATTGATCTGATCACTGGAGGCTTGTTCTTATTGCTTAAGTGGCTTGACCCTCAAGATATTTTGTATTAATTGTTGCTGATATATTAATAAAATTATGGCTTCATATTGATCCCTCTTATGTCATGTTCATATTTGTTGTGCTTTACATTTTTATGAGCTATATTGCTGCTATTTCCAATTTGGAATATTACATTGACATCATGTTGGTTATAGGCTTCTTCATCAAGAGTAAGCACATCACCATTAATCACATCCTAAATAACCAAGAAGGACTTGTCATTATGAGAAAGGACATCATTATACGAGGTCTGGATGATGTGGGTTATTAGGACTATACAAGAATAAAGATCCCCATATTGACATCATTGACAATCTTAGACCAAAATTCTCCCCCTTTGTCATTGATGGCAATATTCTTGCCCTCTTCAACATTCTCTCCCCCTTTGACATCAATGGAAAATGGGGTTCTCAATTATTCTCCCTATTGAGTTGCTTATTTTCTTCATCAATAGTAATTCTTCATATTGTATGCTACTCCCCCTGTCATGGTGGTGTTCCTTCTGGCAATGTGGTCCATGATATATGTGTCTACATTTCTTCAATGGAGTTTCTCTCGAGAGGTGATCTATAAAGGATTTCATAGGGCCCATTCATGGATAACTTCTATAAGAATGCTTAAGAATCATAAGCTCAAGAGTCACAGATCTTCCCCTAACTTTATGGTCTCTTTTTGGCAGAGTCTCACCATCAAAAACTTGGAATTTCAAGGATTACTTCATCTAGTCAACAACATGTGTTGTTGGTTGGAGTGTTCAAGGGACTTCCGGATTCAACTTGTTTCCTTCTCCATACTTCTGTAACTTTCTTCTCTACCATGGTTCTAGCTTGTGCAGGGGACCATGTCAAGTTACAATCACGTGCCATATGTCCAATGTTATGGAAATTGAAGCACTCTATCTTGTTCATGAATTCTTCTTGAAAAAATTCTTCTAGGAGATTGGTGGGGACCATTATATTTGTCTTTGTGTTATGATCTACAATCTTTTGCCATGTGCCCAAAGTTTGTAAAAGAATAAAAATAAACAAGAAATATACTTTGGTATCTGGGAGATGAAGAGTTCCTTGAAGTACTTCTAAAGTATTTTTACCTTGGAATTCTTTGATGATATTCATTTCATTTTGTATTTTTGACATCATCTGTAAATCTCCTTGGAGTATGGTTTATATTAATGTCATCTTGACTCTTGCCTTTGCTGGAACTAGGATTATAATTTCTTCTTGGCTTACTCACATCCTTGTTGTTTGAAGCATTATCATGCTTGCTTGAGGTTTCACCTGCATAACCAAGACTTGATTTATCAAGGGGAGGTCTCTGACAACTTAGGATGTCATCTAGGGTTTGAGAACTCTTCAATTTCTTATTGAGAAAGTCAACTTCTTTTTTAAGAGAGACATTTTCTCCTTTCAATTTTTCTCACATCTTTCATGACTAGTTGCTTCATCATTTCTTCCATCATCCTTATTTCTTCGTGTGCTTCAATTTTAAGGGAGATGATATTTGATTTCATTATGAAGATTTATTCATTCTCCTTTGCTAGATTTTTCTCCATTTCTTCTTTTATTCTTGTAGCTTCACATGTTTCGACCTTGAGAAGATTGATGTCTGATTTTAGTTTAAAGATTTCTTCATCCTTTTCTTCTAGTTGAGATTTAAGAGAGGAGACCTCTTCCTTGTATTGACCAATCTCTACTTCAATATTGTTCAAGATCTTAAGTCTTTGTTCAAGGTGCCTTGACAAAGTTTTTTCCCTTTTAATTTCCTTATCCAATTGATTTGCCATAGATATGACTTATTCATGATGCTTTCTTTTGTTTTGATGAAATTCATATTTATGTTTGGCAAGATCCTCTTCTCTTTCTTGTACTTGAAGCTTGAAAAAGTAAACTTCCTTCCTTTTATTGTCTTGCTTACCATCTTGCGCTTTCTTAAGTTTCTCATTTTCATTTTTCAAACTCGTAATCTCTTCCATAGAATCCATAAGTTTATACAGGAGATCTTCTTAAAAGTCTTCTTTGTTCTCTTCATCTTCTAGGTCTTCTCTAGCCTTGTTGTTATCTCTCTTATCTTCAGCTTCCTTGATGGATTCTGGACTTCTTCCTTGTTCTACATCATATTCTTGACTAGAGATCATTTTCAATGCTTCTTTTGAGTGAATATCATGAAGTTTGTCCCATATTAATTTTGTTGACAAACATTGGCCTTCACAGAATTTGGTAACCCATTCAAAATTTACTTCATTGCTCTTGTATTGTACTCCTTGCATTCTTTGTCGAGCGTGTCATTAGTAATCACTGATTTCCAAACTTAAATTCCGTGAGTCTTCAAGAAATTCCTCATTCTTTCCTCCCATATATCAAAATTTCCATTGAACAATGGAGCCTTCACAAATTGATTGACATCAATTTCGATGGTTGAGGAAGACACATATTTAGGAGGACTGGAGAATTTATTCCTTGGTTTTGTCATTTGTGTTCTAATTATCAACCTTCAAGCTGTTAGGCTTCGAGTGAAGGTACTCTCTCTAATACCAATTGTTGGAAATACTGAGAGGGGGGTGAATCAATATTTCTTTTCAATTGTTAATTTTACCAGTTAGATCACTTATATTTAGTACACAAAATGAACAATGATGGAATAGATACTTTTATTAATTTATTCTTTTAATAAGTAAAGTACAATAATGGTATAGGTCTCCAACCCGTATTGTGCCAAGTACCAACTTGGACTTTCCAAGGCTTCAACCTTTTCAATTATGAGGCACCATCATCAAGGGCTCCAACCCTATATCTAATATAGGCTCCAACCTAGTCTCTTGAGTACTATTATCCTCTAGGGCTCCAACCCTATTTTCAGTATAAGCACCAACTTTGTCTCTATGAGGCTCCAACCTCCTACTTCATTTCTTCAAGATATATTTGGTTATACTTCATGACTCCCAATGTCTTCTTCAATGAGCCCTAACAATCTTGACCTTACTCTTCATTGTCGTCTACACATCACGTCATCAATGACAACCTTGTTCTTGACATGAAGGTGTCTCCACTCTTCTTCATGTCACCCAAACACTTGTTTCTTCAAGGTTACCGCATGATTACATCAACAATGCATCATGGTATTCAATAACGTCTTCAAGATTAGCTACTAAAATGTGTCTTCAACAATGCTTGCCCAATAAGATATTTCTCCACAAGCTCTTTAATAGGTGCTCCAAGATGTCTACAATAATTGCTCCGATGGACTAATATAATTATTCCCTAAATACACCAAATGTTCTTCAAGGCTACTTCAAAATAAATTCTCCTTAAAAAGTACTTTAGTCTTATTTAAACCCAAGGTCTGATCCACTATAGTTCCTCAACAAGGTTCCTCGAAATATACCATGACTTAACAAGGCTGCCATGCATGAAGGCTCTAAATATTTCACTGCTCCTCCATAGATTGAAGCACCTTCAATATTCTTTATCAATGTTCATTCATTATTCATCATACGATTTCAATCCAAGTATAACAACAAGTTTGAGTTGTTCTTCAACAAGGGAAGCAACAAGTTCAGGTCTAACCCTCCTCAATTCTCCACAAATTATCTATCCAAACTTGTCGATGCTTCTTCTTCATCTCTTGAAATTATAACCAAAACAAATGTAACTTCACCTAGTTCCAAAGAAGGTTAATGTTCTGCACTACAACCCCATTGTTGACTAGGTCTGAAACATTGTGGTGAGGTATTTCTATTCCTAGTTTGAGCCTTCACACAAAATTAATCAATAAGACTAAATTGTAGTGGAGGCAATCAAAGGTTACGAGCTCCTAAAAAAATGTATGATTTTCCCTCTGTTCAATCCTTTTATTTGGTGACTGTTCAAGCATTTCCAATAATCCGTGCTGAACAGGAGACTTTCCAATCTTAATACAGATAACACTGTTCCTAAAATATTGGTCTGAATATGTGGTTTGGGCAGTTTGAAGCACAAGTCCGAGACCTAGCACTGGGCTATAACACAGGTATGAATTCTTTGTTAGACGTTTGTCACACCAGCAAGTAATCTGAGCCAGCAGAGGCGTAGATATATCACCAGAAAACTATGTCTGAACTATAGTAAGGTCACAAAACCAAAATCTGAAGTACTGCAGAAAAATTTGATATATATACAATTTTTCCTTATTGAAATTTAGCCCAAATAGTGTTTAAAAACATTTTCCTCAGTCTCCTACCTATTCTGTATATTATGTCTAAGAAATCACCAAAAATTTTGGTGCCAAAATGAGGTGTCCGAACTCATATTAATACTGGTTTGACGTTAGAATGAATGGACATATATTTCTAGATGTAGGCCGACATGAAGGAGCTAGGACAAGTCAGCTCAAAAAATATATAATTATTGCACAACTTCAAAAATCAATATCTTTCTAACCAAGGGGATTTTTGGGGCATATGAGGGCTTTTTTAAAAGAGGAAGGAGTCGTCTCTAAGATGGAAAAGGGCTCATTTTTATATCCTTCCTTCAAGGTCCCTAAAAGAACATTTTTCTTGCTAACTATCCTTGTATTCCTGTGCATAAAAATGATGGAGAGTTTGCCTTCATTTAGAGAGATCTTCTTAATTATTTTTTTGGTGATTGTCCTTGTATTTATTATGCATGAAGGGATGAACAGTAGGATGAAAAATGAGCTCCTTAAACGTATATGGATAGATTCATCAAGTATATATACTTCCATCACTGATATTTCCATGAATGCCAATTAAGTGATCTCCAAGTCACTTCATGTCATGTCACCAATCATTGTCCATGTCATCAAATGGTCTTCCATGCCAGAATATAGACTCCAACCATGTTATCAAGACCTTCATCAAGTGTCATCATGTATAACATCATTAAGTGTAATCTTCTAGTTTACCAAGTTACATCACTAACACTTGGCACCTTAAGAATATTCGCCATCTTGACAGCATGTTGGTTCTAGGCTTCTTCATCAAGAGTAAGCACATCATCATTAATGACATCCTAAATAACCAAGAGGGACTTGTCATAATGAGCAAGCACATCTTTATACGAGGTTTGCATGATGTGGGTTATTAGGACTATGTTGGAAATATTGTCATTGATGGCAAAGGAGGCAGCACTCAGGCAAAAGAGGTAGAGAGCAGTTACAAAATTCCAGGAATCTCACTCTCCAACCGGCGGAGCAAAGGCAGAGACAGAGGCAGAGAGCTGTTATAATTCCGAGAATCGCCCAACCCGGAGGACAGATATATAATTCCGAGAATCATACCCCAAGCCGGGCGTTACTCATATAATGCAAAACCAAATTCCGGGAATCGCACACTCCAACCGGCGGTATAGAATTAACATAATTCATAAACATTATTCTGGGAATTGCCTAACCCGCTGGCGGACACATATATATATATAATATCCATCACAATACATATAAATGTCACGCATTTCATATTCTGAAATGGTCCAAGGCATATACATTGATATATATTTAAGTGGATCGTGTTATGATCAATGGAAAGGAAGTAATATAAATTGGGACCCTCACCCAATCGCAATCGGAGATCGCAAGGGCAGCGGAACATCGCAACAGAAAGTTGCGATTGCGATTGAAGTGGCGGACCCGATCGAGTTATGTACCACAGTTAATTGCTAATCGCATCCGAGTCCCAATCGCACGACTTTGTAAAACGCTGCGATTGAAGTGGCGGACCCGATCCAGTTATAAGCGGGAGTTGATATATGCAAATTGCATCCGTGTTCTGATCGCAATCGGAATATTTCTATTATGTGCCCCGATTGCATTTGATTGAAGCCCGGACCCGATGGGCTTATTAACTATGATTAACAAGTGTTTGAGTTCCAATTCTAATCGCAAACGGAAATTTGTGAAGGCGCTGTTATATATAAATATATATATAAAAAGTTGTTGCGATTGTATTGAAAAGTGCCGCGTGATCTGTGGAGCCACGAGCCTCGGCTTAAGGTGGAGGGCGATTGTTTATATAAAATAATTGCTGTGAGATATATAAAACATGGTTGCGGTTGTATTAAAACATGCTGCGTGGTCTGTAGACCCACGGGCCTCAGCTTAACGGGAGGGTGATTATTAATGTAATACAATTGGAATATATGTATGTTCCGGCCTGCGGAACTCGCCACATAAACAAGACACTCGCTGCGTGTAAAGGATTGAATTACAGTC
>JAXQQM020091244.1:0-224162 GCA_034641835.2 Pinus albicaulis
GAGTTGCAGGAAGGTCCAATGTATGATGGTCCTTTGTAGGTACATCCATGCCGTCAAGATATGAAGATATGAAGACCAGAGGGTAAATGCTATCATATTTATTGTAATGGCTTTAAGCTAGATATTTGTATATTTCCTTGTAAGATTCATAAACGATAGTTAAGGGATGGTCTCCCTTATGAGCCATTGAGTGAGGGCTGATCACTCTCACGAGCATTTAATAATAAAATTAAACGTTTGCTGGTTTTTCACCCTACGGGGTTTCGAGGGTATATTGGTGTTCAATGATGTGATTGATTATTGTGTCAAGATGATGATGTTGATTTCCTTTCTTGTTGTGATATTTATAATGTCAAGTATGTGATGACTACATGAAAAATGAAATGAGTGGAAGGTTACATCATATAGTATTATGTTAATGAATTGTAATGGAAGCTGTTAATGGTTAAGGAGCTTAATATCCTTATTCTAAAGTTACACTATGAATTGGTAAACATACTATGTAATGATGAGTAAAAAATATTTAATAGTGAGTGGATAGTTACCCATGAGTAACTTGTATAAAATTTTTTTATCTCCTTACATTTCCATGTGAAGTTAACGGTGTATGTTACAAATTCCAACTCATGTTTGCGCATCTACTCTACTCATATACAAAGAATATGCTACCAATGGACTATTTTCCATCACACGGATTGCCCAATATGTGTGGAATTTTAAGTGTTTCTTTTGTTTTTTCTCGCACCAATATGGGTAGTGGACATTTTCACATGGCATATCATAATTATTTTATTTTTGTAAGTACTAAAAAGGGGATTTTTATGCTAACTACTGAAAGTTTTACAATATTTTAAAGCCCTTGGTCCAACATAATGCTATAGTCATATACTTATCCAAAAATTTATTACAAAAAAATAAAATTAATAATTTTTTTATTGAAAAATTCTTATCACAAGTTCATCTTCATTATTTATACATAGTAAAATTAAATTATTTATATCTATTAAAAATTCTTAATATTAAAAAATTATTTTAAAATTATATAAATAATTTATTGAAAAAAACAATTTTGATTTTGTTTACACATTAACCTAAACAAGTTTACGTTTACCATCCCACCCACCTATTATCATATCATTGGTACATATAATTTATATATATCATCTAATATCCCCTTTTCTGTTTTTAGAAAATAAATATTTATATTTTATTATTTAATTATATTTAAATTTTTATATTTTACTATTTACTCATATTCCTATTTTAAATAGGATGTGTAATAGTGATTATGTACTTTTGTGAAATAATTATATTTTATTATTTAAATTTGTATATTTTATTATTTACTCATATTCTTATTTTAAATAGGATGTGTAATAGTGATTATGTAAAGTTCTGAAATAATTATATTTTATTATTTATTCATATTTATAATTAAATATTTTAAATAGGGTGTAAATTTGTGAAAAAAATCATAAAAAATAAAAAATTAATATTTATTAAAAACTTTAAATGAGTATAAAAATGTTTTTAATTTAAACTTAAAATCAAAATAATTTAAATTTAAAATTTAAAAATAATATATATATATATAGCACTTAAAAGATAAATCTAAACTATTATGTAATAAATCTATCTTAACGGCTACATGTTCAACCATAATTGAATACTTAAATTATTTAGATAATTTATAAAAAATATTAAATATTTACGCTGTAAAGTGTTTTTATTTGAAAATAACTTTCCTAAACTGTTACGTGTACCATTATGTATCATTGATTTTGATGTTAGACGGTTCTCTACCTTAGATTAAACACTATTATTTTTAACTAGTTAATAAGTTAGTTACTAGACACCTTTATAGACTGCTACTTATTTCTAATTCTACTTCTCTTTCCAAAGACATTCAACCATAATTGAATACTTAAATTATTTAGGCAATTTAATGAAAAATATTAAATATTTACGTTGTATTTTTATTTGAAAATAACTTTCCTAAACTATTAGGTGTACCATTATGTATCATTGATTTTGATGTTAGATGGTTCTCTACCTTAAATTAAACACTGTTATTTTTAATCAGTTAATAAGTTAGTTACCAAACACTTTTATCGACTGCTACTTATTTCTAATTCTACTTCTCTTTCTAAAGACATGGCACCAAAATTTATGGGCATAAGATTTTGTATATTAAACAATTTAAATTCCAGTTTCTAAAAATTTCAATGAGATTTTGATTAAAATTAAATATAAAAAATGTCGAAAAAAAGCCATTTAGTTATATATAAAATTGAAAAAAATAATTAATGAAATTTGTACTTTAAAGTTCTATCATTGATGTGTCATGTTTGGTAAAAAAAGAATATGATTTAATAATTAACATGAGAGTGTGAATTTATTATATTTTAAAACAAATTAAATTATTTTAGGTGTCATTTTTTTTAAATATTATATTTGGTAAAATAAGAGTATGATTTAATGATTAGTGAGTGAGTGTGAATTTATTACATTTTAAGAGAAATTAAATTATTTCAGGTTTATGTATCAAATCTTTTGGTGAAAATCACATTCCAGAAATTTGTGTCCACGCCTTTACAACCAGCCAGTGTGGTTCATCATCAGGAGAAGATGAGAAAAAAATCTGATCTAGGACTGAGCTTAAATAGATAATAAAGCTCCAATTAGTCGTTGTAGAATAAAGACTAGTTTGACTATAAAAAATATAAGAAATAAAAAAATAAAAATATATAATAACAGTCATATAATTATTATTATTATTAAAATAAATAAATAAATAAAATAATAATAATAATAATAATAAATTAAATTAAAAATAAATAAATATATATTATTGGAATGAAATTCAATATAGAATTTGAAACTAAACTTTTATTTTATTATTATTTATTTTTATTTTTTAATAATAAATAAATTAATTAATTAATTAATTAATTAAATAAAAAAATGAAAAAGTAATTAAAAATAAAAAGTCAAAATAATAATGATAAATAAATAAATAAATAATAAGTAACTAAATAATAATGAATAAATGAATAAATAGATAAATAACAATAATAAGGAATCACAAACGAAAAAGGAAAACGAGAGGAGAGGAGAGGAAAAGACGCACCGTTATTATATATTTTTATTTTTTTATTTCTTATATTTTTTATAGTCAAACTAGACGTTATTCTACAATGGCTATTTGGAGTTTCATTATCTATTTAAGTTGAGTCCTAGATCAGATTTTTCATCTTATCCTAATGATGAACCACACTAGCTGGTTCGAAATGCGTCGACACAAGTTTCTCGAATGTGATTTTCACCGAAAGATTTGATACATAATTTATGGATCACAGAAGTCAAATTCCTAATATTTTAGGTTTTTTTTTTTTAAGATTTTATTTTGAAAAAACTTAAAATTTAATAAATTTAAAATTAAATGAATTTATATTTTTTAATATGGCATTTTTATTCCAGTATTATTCTCTTATCTAAATTATCATTAGGGTATATTAAATTATTAGGGAACTATCTAATTTGATTATTGATGAAATAAAATTTACATATTGTTCATTTTCCATGAAAACAAAACCATTTAATTTTATATAAAATTGAAAAAAATAAGTAATGAAATTTGTACTTTAAATTTCTCATCATTGATGTGTCATGTTTGGTAAAAAGCAGAATATGATTTAATAATTAATATGAGAGTGTGAATTTATTATATTTTAAGACAAATTAAATTATTTTAAGTGTCTTTTTTTTTAAAATATTATATTTGGGAAAATAAGACTATGATTTAATGATTAATGAGTGATTGTGAATTTATTATATTTTAAGAGAAATTAAATTATTTTAGTTTTTTTTTTTTTTAAGTTCTTTTTTTTTCTAAGTTAAACTACTTCTATTATATCATATAGAATAGAAAATTATAGGTCTTTTCCTGTGGATTTGACGAGTCCAATCTAGAGGGAAGTTTCAACAATTTTCCAACAGAAGTTGGACTGCCCCAATCGAGGAAACCAGTCCTTAAAAACCAGAGAGTAACTGCTTCCCGAAGCCGGAAACTAGTAGACTTAGTTACCAAAATAGAACACGAGTCACATAGTACACAATTCCAAAACATGAGCATGCTAACGAGATTTTTAAAACTGAACCTATGGTGAACCTGCATTCTTGTTGCTGAAGGTGGGAACTTCTTCCTCAATTCTGCACACGTAGTACCCATCATCTGTCTCCTTGCTCGGCGCGTGGTGAGAGGATTGAGGACGTGGCGATGCTGGGGTGTCAAGTTTAGCCGAGGAGACAGCTTGCAGTCCAAACTGTTCCGTCTTGTTTTCAACTTCCTGGTCTGAGCTGCTACCTTCACTGTTGCAAAAGTTGTCACTGGAATCTTTGCTACCGTTGGAGGCGCTTTGCACCGGGAGAGCCTTTATCGTATAGGGGATGAAGGTAGGTTCAGGAGGAACGGTAGATTTATGCGGCCTCTTCTTGCTATGGGAGATGGAGGGAGTCGAAGCAGGAGCAGGGAGCCACGCGTTCAAATTGACAGGGGGTTCCTATCAAGCTCATTCCAACCAATAGAAAAGTTCAGGACACGACCTTGGGAGAGCGAAAGTGGAGGACGGGAAGGCTGGCCACGCCTCCCAGCTCTTCTACACCTCATTCTGTGGCGCCAAGGCATAATTGTCCAAGGAGCCAAGTCACAGGACCAGGAGGGGGCTATCCCGCATTATTCATGTGAGAACATTTCCTCTATACTACTCTTGTAGCTATCCCGCATGATTCATGTGAGAGCATTTCCTCTATAATACACTTTCCTACTTGCATGATTCATGTGAGATAATTTCTTCTATATTACTCTTTCCTATGTTAATCGTGAGAGCATTTCCTTTATACTACTCTTGTAGCTATCCCGCATGATTCATGTGAGAGCATTTCCTCTATACTACTCTTTCCTATGGCGTTTCCTTTACAACATATGATGCAATTGCTAATTTAATAAATCTTACTTTGAAATTGACAAACTATTAAATACCAATTCCACCAACATATTGTAAAAATTCTACCCCTACCTAGCACATTCTCAATCATAATTCGATACGTGGATTGATGATACAACATAAATATCAGATCTCTTTGAACCTAGAATCCTCTCGTTCACTGTCGCATTCTCAATCGTAGTTGGATACGTGCAGTGATCAAAGACTGAAACTGATCTCGTGTGTTTCTCTTCTAGAAAGAAAGTAACTGCAATGTTTTTTCACGTGTCAATCGACTTTTAGAACTAAATACAGTGGATACAGATCAGCGTGCTCCATGCCACCAATTTTTTTTTACAGTCAAGTCAATTAGCAAACCTATGTGTGCACGCCTGACACTTCATCATATTCTCTCTTGCCGTTCAGGAATGTGGCTTCTGGAACGAGGAAAGGCAAATGGGGGATGATGTCAAGATTGCCTTTTACCTGTATTGACTTGTTGACTTGCAAACGATGGCTAAGACCAATATATTCATCGCCCTGTGATGAACAAAGGATCTCCACAGACGACTGAGAGGGAATAGAAAGGAAAGATTAAGAAAAATGGCCACCACCCAAATGGCAAATGCATATGGCTTTGTATTATTGCTTGGATTGTTGCTCTGCTTGCAGTGCAGTTGCCTGTCAGAGGAAGGTCAAATACTGTTGCAACTCAAGGAGAGTTGGAATACTAGTGGGGCACTGGGCGATTGGAGAAGTGATTCAGTTAATGACGACCACTGTAACTGGACTGGAATCATCTGTGACAGAAACAAGTCTGTTGTGAGTCTGGACCTACAAACCTTGAATATCAGTGGAACAATTCCTCCCAGTATTGGTCAATTGAGTAATCTGAGGGACTTGAACTTGTACTTGAATTATTTTGAGGGGGATTTTCCGTCTGGGCTGCTGAATTGCACCCGTCTGCGAAGCTTGAATTTGTCTCAGAACGAATTCAGTGGGCTCTTGCCGAATGAGATATATAAACTGGAGGAGCTGGTAATATTGGACCTCTCGTCCAACAATTTTCCCGGTGACCTTCCTGCTGGTTTCGGACGGTTGCCTAAGCTTGAGGTAATGTTCTTGCACTATAATCTGTTGAATGGTACTGTTACTCCCTTCCTTGGAGATCTCTCTTCGTTAAAACACTTAACTCTGGCCCACAACCCTCTGTCTCAAGGAGTAATCCCACCTGAACTTGGGAACTTGACAAGGCTGCAGCAGTTGTGGATGACAGATTGTAATTTAGTAGGAGAAATTCCAGATTCATTAGGGAATATAACAGATATGGTGCATTTAGACCTCTCAAAAAATCTTTTGACTGGCAGGATCCCCAACACATTGATGGCCCTTTCAAACATGACAGATTTATATCTATATAAGAACAAGTTATATGGATCAATTCCGGACAATATCAACAATCTTAAGAGTCTTGTGAATTTGGATCTGTCAATGAATGAGCTAAATGGAAGCATCCCCAATGGGATTGGGGATTTGACAAACTTAGAGATACTGCAGTTATTCAACAACAAGCTCTCTGGGTCTATACCCTCTGGGATTGATAGGCTTACTAATTTAGTCCGTCTCAAGCTTTTTACCAATAAGCTTACCGGACAAGTGTCCCCGGGAATTGGGATGGGTTCTGAACTTCTTGAGTTCGATGTATCAACAAACAACCTTTCGGGTCCTCTTCCGCAGAATGTATGTAAAGGCGGAGTACTGATAGCTTTCGTCGTTTATAAGAATAATTTTAATGGCAGCCTGCCTGATTTTCTAGGCGATTGTCCTAGTCTAACCAGTGTCGAAGTCCAGGATAACCATCTAAGCGGTGAGGTTCCTCTGGAGTTATGGATTTCTCCTCTCCTTGGAGAATTCAGATTGACAAACAATGCTTTCCATGGCCAAATTCCTGCACAGATCGCCAAAGCAGGCAGTCTGTGGGCATTGGAGATATCAAACAATCAATTCAGTGGAACTATTCCCTCTGGCATTGGACAACTGCTGAATCTCAGCAGCTTTCTGGCCAGTCACAACAATATATCAGGGACTATTCCAGTGGAACTCACTAGTTTATCCTCACTGTCAAGGCTTTCTCTTGATCACAATATGTTGTATGGGGAGCTTCCTGAGACAATAATATCATGGAAAGGTCTTTCTCAGCTTAACCTTGCCAACAACAGCATCACAGGATCAGTCCCTGCTTCGCTTGGGTGGCTGCCTGTTCTTAACAGCCTTGACCTCTCAAACAATTTGCTTTCAGGGAATATACCTCATGAATTAGATAATCTTAAATTGAGTTTTCTGAATGTGTCTGGAAACCTCTTGTCTGGCTCTGTTCCTGTTAATTACAATAATCTGGCCTATGATAAAAGTTTTCTTGACAATCCAGGCCTTTGTGGAGCTGGGCCATTAATGCTACCTTCATGTTTCCAGCAAAAAGACAGGTCTGAAAGCCATCTAGAGAGGGTATTGATTGCAGTTATTACTGTGATAGTATTAGCCTGCTTGATCAGTATCTGTTTATTGTATAAGACATGCAAGAATTTTGCTCGGGTTAAATCAAGTGCAGAGTCATGGAATCTCACAGCCTTTCATAGGGTGGAATTCGCTGAGTCAGACATTCTGGAGAGAATGACAGAAAATAATGTTATCGGAAGTGGAGGCGCAGGTAAAGTGTACAAGGTAACACTGGCAAATAATAATATTGTTGCTGTGAAAAGGATCAGGGACCACGGGAAACTACAGTCTGCCCAAGACAAGGAATTTCAAGCAGAGGTTGACACTTTAGGGAAGATTAGGCATGCCAACATTGTTAAACTGCTTTGCTGCATATCTAGTTCAGATTCTAATCTTTTAGTGTATGAATACATGCCAAATGGTAGTCTGTATGAATGCCTTCATACCTCCCAAGGGAAAACACTAGATTGGCCTGCTCGTTATAAGATTGCTTTTGGTGCTGCTAAGGGGATATCCTACCTGCATCATGGCTGTTCCCCTCCAATAATACATAGGGATATCAAATCGTATAATATATTGCTGGATTCTGAATTAGAGGCCCATATTGCTGATTTTGGTTTAGCTAGACCTGTAGAGAAGCTGGGTCAGGAGAATGTAATGTCAATGGTTGCTGGCTCATATGGATATATTGCCCCAGGTAAGAATTTACAGTCGAACAGTTAATGTCTCTGGTTATATGTATGTGTTAACCTTTAATGTGTCAGTCAACAGAAAATAAGCAATTCTAGCTGAAATGATTTAATTGATGGATATGTGTGCAGAGTATGCTTACAGCCGCAAAGTGAATGAGAAAAGTGACATATACAGCTTTGGTGTGGTCCTGCTGGAGCTTGTGACTGGCAAGAAACCTAATGATATAGAGTTTGGAGATGACTCAGACATTGTTAGGTGGATTCGGAATCAGATTCACATCGATATTAATAACGTCCTGGATTCACGAGTTGCAGACTCGTATAGAGAAGAAATGATGCTAGTATTAAGGGTGGCTCTGATATGCACTAGCACTCTGCCCATCAATAGGCCTTCCATGAGGGAAGTTGTGGAAATACTGCTTCTCTGCAGCACAGATGAACAAATGAGGAAGGCAGCAGCTACTACTTCATCTCCCCATCTCAAGAGGATCCACAGTGCTTTTACATCCAAATCTACGTAAGCTTCCTTTTCTGCCCACACTAACACAAGTCCATTTGATGACAATAGATGTGGCATAATCTTGTGACCTTTATCTTAATTTTATCACCCATATTAAAAGCACTGTTCACTGATGACCTTTACCTTGCTGGACTGTAGGAGAATCTGATTCATAGAGCAGTGCGAGATCTCTATCTTAGTTTGGTTTTATAACTTTGTTCCAAACAGAAGATGCATATATCCCAATGGAAGCATTTCATCAGTTCCTTGCACAAAAGTTTTTGTTATGCCCTGCCACACCAAGAGCAACGTTGCAGGCAAAGTATAGGCCCAGTGGATCTTCAGCAAAGACAGCAGGAGATCAGCCATCCAAATTTGGTAACAACTCACAACACAACTAGAATCTCAGTTTCTCAATAGCATCACTAATATGAGCTGCTTTTATGTAGCATAGATTTTGAAACAAACAATCCTTTGAGTTTCCCATTCCCTCTATCACGGAGGAGAGTGCATATTAGGGCATTTTGGCAGCCCAACTGTAAAGCATCATATGCAGGGTAGCCTGTTTTGAGATTGTTCTACAGAAGAGATAGTGATGATGGAATAGATGTCACACAATGTGGTCCATGTATTATTGAGCTCATCGTCATGGATGGTTAATTGACATTAACTTCATTGAATCTCCTCTACCATTTGATGGTGTAGTCATGAAAGCTTAGATGTCTTGTTATTCCAAAAATTGTATTGTATATTAGCCTTTTATTTAGGCACCAGCAAATGAAGAATTGTAAGCACCAGAGGATATACAAACAGCCTACCGGACTTGAAAGATACGTCCAAAAGTTGTATGAAATAGTACAGCAATGAATAACTTCTTTTTGTTAATGAAGACTTTGTCTATATGAAATGTTTTATTACATTACATCGTCTCTCATATCATTTGGATTGTTCTTTTCACGATATATTATTTTTCTTTATTTGGATTGATCTTTTCACGATATATTATTTTTCTTTTGGGCATCTTGCCGCATAGTAACTTTACTACCAATGATCTATCTCTAGTGGGTTGAGTCATAATCTCCTAAAACCACTTACAAAATGGATTATTCTTTTGGGCATCTTGCCATGTAGTAACTTTACTACCAATGATCTGTATCTCTCGTGGGTGGAGTCATAATCTCCTAAAACCACTTACAAAATGCATTAACAATTTAGTGATGAGTGAATTCGTACACAACTAAAATGAAAATGCATGTATGATGACATAATAGTCTTAATGTTTTAATTTGAAAAAACCATTATGCAAAAATATGAGGTTTGTTATTGAGATTAAATTGATTATTACTTTTAACTTATGTGCCACAAAATACAGTTATCATTTTCCTTACAACAATAGTTGTCAAGGTACAAATATATATCCTACATTATTTGTTGTTCTGCAAGACAATATAATCCTTAGCCTTATGAGTCCAATTCACCACCTTGTCTCCTTGAAATCAATGGTTGTTGAGCATTTTCCAATTCCTAAACTATGAAATGAATATCCACAAGTGTGAATGTGTAGTGTGGCATTGAATAAACCTATCAAAACTAGTGTGTAGTGTGACATTTAGAGTTCAACACTATTCCCTATGAGGAGGAGGGAGAGAGTGGAAATTGAGAACCAAATCAAGTCTAAACCTTAGGAGAGAGGTCTAAATCTAAGTCTAAATTGCAAACGTTGCCTCTTTCTTTATATCGAATTCGACATTTGTTAGTAGGAATATAAGTGGATTAAATATTGTTGGCATTGATCACAGCCCGAACTTGAGATCTAGGCCATCAGAACGATATAACATAGCCTAGCATGCATCTACCAATACGTCATCATCTTGTAGATGAATAAGCCATCGAAAGGAAGGCAACCAATAACTTACCTGATTGAATAGAGGTTGGCATCAAGAATCAACTTCCTCGTCATTTTGTAATGAACAACCCTATTCTCGTACAAACCCTGCGGCCCCGTACACCTCTCATCCACAATATGATGCTTTCTGGTTAATTTGTTTCCCATAGTTTCAATCTAATTCACTTCAATTCCCTCCTAAGCCCTAGAATTCCTGGCACAAAACTCTCCACCGCTTTTCTTTGCTTCCATGTTCCCAAACAAACGCCAAAACAGATTCAAGTATGATCAGAAAGCAGAAAAATTAAAGATAGAAAGACTTCAAAAAATTCAAACAAAACATATTTCTTCCCATCAAACCGCAAATATTTTTTTCCTTAAATGTAATGGAAATTTTCATTCGAATGCACCAAAACCAAAGCCTTAAGCCTGAACCAGAATGAGAGTTGTAACCAGAGTCAAAGTAATGAGCATGATTCTGTTTGTGGTTATCTTCAAACTAACATTAGTTTGCGGTTATCTTCAAATTTCCATATGTGAGCACTTCCAATAAGTGGAAGACAACAACTTCTTGCCAGATTTGGAAATTTTTTGAGAACCGTTGAGCCTTGGAGCCAAGTTCCAACAATTTGTGGTCAACTTCAAACCACCATTTTCAACAGTTTGTGGTTATCTTTAAACAAGCATCAGGGAGCACTTGCACCAACAAAAGACTTCATCTTCTAGCAGGATTTCAAATTGTTCTAGGCACTACTTCAAGCTTTAGTGCCAAAGTTCATGGCTAGCCTTAAACCACCATTGGTTGAGATCTCTTGTTCTTCTACTTCATTTGGTTTTTGGTCTTCCTTAAATCACCATTTTAGAGAGCACATCTAGCCATTGGATGCCATGCATTTTTTCATTTTAACTCTCTTCTTGGACTTGTGAACACTCCTTTGGATTAAGGGGGGAATGTTGGACACCTGATCTATTAGGGTTAAGATGGACAACTATTGAAAGTCCAAGTGTAACAACCAAAGTTAAAAATCCATGTAATAAAGTTAATAAAGGCAAAAAAATAAGACCAAGGTCATGGAACACATATTCCAAGCTAAATGGTGGGAAAAACATCCTAGTGGGTGTGATTTCAGTTTATTTATGGTTAAGTAAATTGGAAAAGGCATTGGCAAAGATAAAGAGAAATTAATTAGCATTTATTTATGAAAACAATGGAAAATAGGAGAAAAGGAAGGTGAAAGGTCACATAATTGTATTTGAGGAAAAATGAAGGAATTAAAGACCTCAATGATAAAAAGGCTTCTAAGGATCAGTTCATGGCTTTTTTCAATGTGTGAGGCTTTTGTTAGTTTAAATTGGAGCTCTCTTTTATTCTCTCTCTCTCTCTCTCTCTCATACTCTTGCACACTTAGATTATGCTTGGAGAACTCTAGTATTCATTAGATTTGGAGAAAGAAGGAAAAGGAAAGTAGGAAAGTGCAAGGGGGCAGTAGGATCAACAACTATAGTTGGATTGCTTTGCAGGTGCTGAGTTACATATATGATTTACTTGCTATTTTTGGCATGCATGGTGTATGAATGAGGTTATTTGGTTATGATCTATCATTGGCATGGAGGATTTCCTGGATTGACTCTAGTTTCTCCTAGCCTTTTCATTTCCTGGATAGCCATGGTGTTGTGGGTTTTCCTGTTTTTTTTTGGATTGGTGCTCATGTTCCTTATGGCTGTGGGTTGATTTACCAGTTCTTGGAGCCTTGGTTGGACAAATGATCTGAAATCCTTGGAACAACCTGGGTTGATTTACTATTCCTGGAAGCCTTGGTTGGACAAATGCTCTGGATGCCTTGGTGGGTTGAGTTACTAGTCCTGGAGCCCTGGTTGGACAAACGCTTTGGAGCCATGTGGAAATTGTGGGTTGAGTTAATAGTTTTGGAACTGCGTTGGAACAAACACTCTAAAACCCTGAACAACTTGGGTTAGTGATGTCGGACCGTGAGCTAGAATCACTGGTTTAGGGTTGAGGTGGTTTGGCCTTTAGAAGCTTTGGTTTGGTTTTGTTTGGTTTATTCCATGAGATCACACATTCATGCTTAGAATATGGCGTGAGGGTGATTGGTTGAAAGAGAGATTTGGTTCATCCCAATCTATGGTCGGGTGGTACATGGAAATCCCTAATTTGGTTGACATTCTCATATGTTAATAAGAGGTATTATTTTATGATGATTCATGTATAATTGTTGGCATTATGTTGGTGATATTATAGTTGGGTTGCCATGTTTTATATGTTGGTTATATGTTTTTAATATGATGTGTATCTTCTATAGCTCTTGTCATGAATTTTTTAGCTATTGATCTGTTAATAACTGTATGGACTAAGAAGTGGTGTTGCATCTATGTGGAGAGGGCATAGGGCCTTCTCGGTGATTCTATGGTGAGATTATTGAATTAATGAACAAATATGTATTTATAACTTGAAAGTACTATGTACACAAAGTGTTTGTATAAATGAGTAATATTGACCTCCAACTTCCCGGGGTCATAACTTTGGCATACGATCTCCGTTTGACTATCATAATACCTCGTTTCAAAGATATACACAAGGAGCTAAAAAAACAAGTGAATTGGTCTTTCACTTTTTCCGTCTCTCTGTTTTCCTTGAAAATGTTGTTTAGGCCCTCAAAACAAACTCAGAAGTTTAGAACTCAAAAAATTATCAAAAATAGAAGAAAACCGTTTTTTTTTTGCAAAAAGGATGAAAAAAACACCCTAAAAAAAAGAGTTGAAGTTGGAATAACAAAAAAAAAAATCGGGTTACTGCTATAGGGTAATATGCTTGGGTGGTGGTTATTAAATATCCCTCTCAGGGCTTTCCAGTGCCTGAGGCAGACAATCAGATTAGCTGTAAACTTCACAAAGACACTGCATACATGTTCATGCTAATATATATTATTGACAAAGAAAGATGGAGAGATTACCTCTTTTTGGACAGGATATCATATGGAGAACGCCAAGTAGCGAAGTAGAGATCCTTCTTCGTTGGCTCCAAATCCATATCCTGCAATCAATCAAAGCACTCGCGTAATATCTACAACAGTATAACTTCTTATCAATTAAACTAGCATATAAGAAATGTAAAACAATACAGATCTAAGCCATTCATATCATGCTACATAGATCACTGAACAAAAATTGTGACACTGATACATCAAATGGAAAAAACAAATACAGTTCTATTGATTTATAAGAAGGAAAATTACAACCGTCGGTTGCACCAAGCCCTCCTCAATCTTCCAATTCCTCTCTCTCTTTCTCTATATCTGGGTGTGATGATGCTCAAGGAAGAAAGTTCTCAATGAACTTCGTCGATCTTCAAGCCTCACACTACAACAATAAAATTCTGCTCCACATATAATCAAACCTTCGACTTTATAACAAGAGCCCACAACTCTAATTTATAGGAGATGGAGAGGACAAACCTTGCCAACTCGTTCAACCTGTTCAAATCAAGAGAGATCTATATGTGTCCTCGCTTTTCCTTGCTTTTTCCTTCCATAGGAGTTCAATTATGTTTGGAAATGCCTAATAAAAGGTTTGTGCCATGTAGTTTCTATTTTGCAATGATTCCCTTTTGAGAGAAAGCTGGAAATGTCAGTCAGTTTTCTGCAAGATATTTCCCTTTTCACACTTAAACATGGTTAATGTTTCCCCTTGGGCAAGACAGAGCGTTACCCTAGGCATTAACGCTCCCTTTGCATGGCTCAGGTGAGTTATAACTTTGTCTAGTTGTTTCTAGGGTGCATTACCTTGGAAAAAATGGGTCTTGTCTAGGTAATTTTCTTCCTTCCATGTTACCTTCTCCTCTGAGCTGATGAGGAGGTCATTTGTCCTGTAACAGATGCCCCCTAAAGTGTGAGGTTAGAGATGAAGACGATGGCCGAAATACTTTATAACAAGTGTAGTAGAATGAGAGGAATTGGAGGACTAAGGAAAACCTGAAACAACAACATATGTCAGAAAATGTAGTATCTGCCTTGAGTCGGGCATTCCCATGCTCAATATCTAATCAACATGATTTCTCTATAACAGAGATATGAACAGTATGTCCACCAATAAGGATAATGTGAAAGTGTCTATCATAATAGGATCAAACTAAAAAGTTGTCTCCAAAAACAATATCGCAACTTGGGAGAGGAAACACAGTTGTAATGGTGTAACCCTCAACCCAAGGTCTTGGATGTCACTTCACTAAACTGCATATTTCCATACATGTGAATGAATGAGTTGTAGTCGAACATGCAATAAATCGTCTGATTGCTAGTAAATAACAAAAATTGTTAATAGACGTGAGGGTGGCCACCGGTAATGATGATGGTCCCCAAGATGCACAGTACAATCTAGTGAGTGTGAATAAAAGGAGTTGATGTCGAACACTTGTAGAATCATTCGATCGGGAGCCAATAATGAGAACCCCCAACCAAACACAAGATAACCTGCCATTGATGTCTGCAAGTATCTGGGTACTGACGTGTTTCTGGATCAATTTCCTAGATAAGATGTTGAAGTTGATAGGAAGAGATATGTCAAAAGGTAGGCACTGAGGCGTCCTACATCAGTTGACACGAAACACGAAAAGATTATTTTGTTTGATGGAAATAATCAAGATCAAGTGGGAATAACTGACGACAAATAAGTTCTGGTATATGATGGTTTTTTGGTTGTTACAAGGAGCAGTAGATAGTGGGATCCTCTTGAACAATAGAAGGCACTTTAATAGTGTATTAAGCAGCTTAGGCTTAATGAATACCAAAGAGTATTAGGATTCACCAATGCAGGAACACCGGTAGATGAAGGCTAAACTCATATATGGTAGGGTTCGGCTAAATAAGAAAGAGTTTTCTGGGAAGTGCCATGTTCAAGATTTTGTGCTACCAAATCGACCTTTAAAATGTAACAGAAGAACTATACATGTTGTCCAAATTTTTTCCCCGTCTGATTAACTTTAACAAGTCCAGACAGGTAAACTCGGTGATTTTTTCATATTTAGAGAGTCTGAAAAACATCATAAAAGACAACTCTATGGGGTACCTTTTTCATGTTTGATAACCAGGCACAACGAAGGGAGAAAAGTAAGCCCGAAACAGTTCATTTTCCATGAGTTAGTCCATTGAATCCTGAAAAGTGATAAATCTATGTTCGATGGACATCTGCCTCATTTTGTTATGAGTACGAGGAGATGAAGTAAACTCAATGTTCTTTGTGAAATTTTAACGAGTCCAACAAGGAAAAACTTGGTGCTCTCCACTAAATTTTAACGAGTCACACGGAGAAAAACTCGGTTACTTTTTCTGTTTAATGAGCTTTGAAAAAGATAAAAAGAATGGCTCATATTCCTTTGTTGTGGTAGCTTAACGAGCTCGACGAAGGCAACTAGGGGTTTTTTCAGTTTTATGAGCTAGAAAAAGTCCCTAAAAAGAAAGCTCGAAACCGGGTCGAACATGGTCGGATCTGCATATAAACATTGATAACCCATCAGAGCATCGATAACATATGAAAACCAATAGTTGCGACAAAATGTAGCATGAATTTACCAATTTTAACAAACTAGATGAGTGAGTATTACCTCCATAATGGCTATAAGAAGGCAACAAACCTTCATTTTCACTCTGTGGAGTGCTATGATAGAGCTCTGGAGTGAAAAAAGTGGTGAAACTTCAGCTGTTGATTGTGGACGAACTAGGCAACAGTTTCCGATTTTGTGAGATTCAGGGAAGAGCTTGAACCTTCACGTAGCATTTCATTATCTTTTTAGTTCTTTTTGCTGGCTAGAAATGTCAATTTTAGTAGGCCCTAAAATTTTTAAGCGGCTAACGTGGGTGCTTAGATTTGTACCCACGTTAAGCGCACTTCCTGAGAAGATACAGAGCGTTAGCACACACTGTTTGGCACTATGGCCCACGTTAGTCGGCAAAGTTGATTTAAGAACTTGTTTTTTATCATTGTAAAATGTTCTAGCCAAAAACTAATCCACTGAAAATGTTTCTTGTGCAGGTGTGAAGATGTTTACCATGAGTATTTAGCGCGAAAGAGAGCATGAGTGGGAAGAACGTGAAATGGTTATTGATGCAGCTATGTTGCTAGTTCTCCGTAGATTCAGATTACTGAAGTATGCTCGTTTAGAGCTGATGAGAGGGTAGGAAGACCTTTTGAGATGGATAATCTAGTAGTGGGATGAACGACAACATGTCTTTCACATCAGGGGTAATGAAATCTTGGTCGAGAAAGATGACATTTACTTCTTGACTGGCCTATCATGCAGAGGACCTAGGCCCAATCTGATAGGTTCCAGGGTTGATCCCCGCACTACTGCGGATTTGATCCATACTCACTGCATAAACAATACTGCGGTAGTAAGTAATCTGGTGCCTATTGCACGGGTGGCAGCGAGACCGTTGAGCTCTCTCTTGTGGATGATAGTTCGCTTGGCCGGAGCCAAGAGTCAGCACGTGTCCACCAAGGCCCAGGTATTGTTAGCGTTGGATTGTATGCAACCTTAGGTTTTTGACTGGTGTTAAGGTGTTGTCCACCGAGTTTGAGCAAAGTTAATAGCATGTAAGACCTGGACCCAAAGAGAGTTTGGATATGGCACACTGATCGTGTCTTTCATACTAGAGTGGGTACCGATAATGAGGCCAAGAATGATCACGGATGCATTGGGACCACGGGAGCCAAGACAGGCTCGTTGGTCAGCTTTGAAACCGCGCACTGGAGAGGGCCCAATCTGTCATTGTTTTGATGATGGATTCTTTGCATGGCTTGAAGACCAGATCGTGATGATTGAAGATTATGCCCATGCAGGGATGAATTACACAGGAGATCCAGAGTTTGTATTGCCCCCGGGCACTCAGTGGGGTCCAGATGGTAAGAAAGAACTTGATCAGTGTTGTTGAAATATTTTTGTATCTTTTGAATGTTTATGCAACTTTTTTGTTTAATGGGTGAAAATTTTTTTTGACATGAAGCTTGTTGTTTGACATAGATGTGGCACCTATCCATCCAGTTGGAGCCCCTCGCTATGCAAGGCGAAGAATGCAGCTACCTCGGGCTGGTGCAGTAGCAGAGGCTGTAGCAGCCGCCGAAGAGGATGATGACACACAGATTTTGCATGAGCTTACTAGGAACCTTGAGGGTTTAAGTATTGGTATGCCGCCTCTTCCCATGAGGGAGATCCCGATTCGTCTGCAACGGCATACAGTGAGTGTGTTGGAGAGATACTTGGTGCCTCTGAGGAGGATAGCCAAAGCAGTTGTCTGCTATTTTGAGCAATAGGCTTAGGAGGAGTAGTGGATAGATGTGTAAATGTCAGAGCGAGGCTTAGCGGAGCCAATTTTTTGTAAAACACCCAAGTTTTGAAAAGTTTTTTGATGTAACTTGACTGGACACACACACACACACACACACACACACACACACATATATATATATATATATATTGACGATTTTGTTTTCTGGTGTTTTTAAAAGTTTCTGTATTTTATATGGTAAAAAATATACACTCATGTATAACTCTTTCTATAACAAATGTGATAAATGCCAATCTAACTCATAATTTTCCAATGAATCAGCTAATGTATTAAATTCTCTAGGAATGTGCTCAAACACAATAGTTTGAAATTGACGTTCTAGAAGTCGTACTCCTAAGAAACAACGTAATAAGACTAGATGATGGATATGATAATGATTGTTTAACTACATAACGACGAGTTGGGAATCTAGCCTAACCATCAGATTGGAGATGCCGCGAGATGCAGCATCCATGAGGAGTTGTATCACTGACATGTACTCAGCAATATTGTTGGTGGCATTGCCCAGGAAGATTCCCCCGGAACCAAGGAGCTCTAACTCAGGTGTGTAGAGGACCCAAGCGGCTGACGCAATGTGCCTAGTATGACGATTAGCACCATCCGGATATCCAACGTATGATAAGGAAAACGAAGGCATCTGTGTAAAAGAAGGAGTTTTGATGAGAAAAACACTCAAAAACCCAAAATATCTAGAGACATCAAAACAAAGGCAAAACTGATATACATAAAATTACAAAGCATATGCCTAGTGGAGAACTAGGCGAAATACTTCTTTAGATAGAGCCCGTTGTGGGGCTTCGCAAGTGGAATTCCATTACAGTCCTGAAGTTCATAAGCTCATTTTGAGAGGACTTTGGTGACTATGTAAGGACCAAGCCATAACGGTTGAAGTGTTCCTGCCCCTAAGAGGTTGTTTCTCTGATCATAGAGTAGAATGAGATCACCCTCTTGGAAAGAACGAGGCTTGACAAATTTGTCATATTGAGCTTTGAATCAGCATTAGTGAGCTTTGAGTGTCAGTGTGGCATCTCAATGAGTTTCATCCAAGTGATTGAGCGAGAGCAAGTGCTATTTTGTGGCAGTTGTGCCGGGTAGGAGTTCAACAGCGAGCTTGAGTGATGGAATCTCACACTCGATTGGGAGTACTGCTTCCAAGCTGAATGCAAGTTGGAATGGCGTGAATCCTGTAGCAGTTTTGACTGATGTGCGGTATGCCCATAATGTAGAATATAAATTCCGATGCCATGTGGTTTTATGATTGCCAACTAACCGACGAATCATGGTTTTGAGGACACCATTTACGGCTTCGACTTGGCCATTTGCTTGCGGATAGCAGGACCAAGACTGATTTTGTCGAAAACCTAGCATGGAAGTTAATTTTGTCATCATATGGTTATGAAAATGTGATCCATGATTTGTGATGATTGAAAGGGGTACACCGAAATGGCAGATGAACTGATTGAACAGGAACAGAGTGACGATTTCTCCATTAGCCCTAAAAGTGGGAATGGATTCTACCCATTTCATGAAGTAGTCGACCGCAAGTATGATGTAGTTGTGTCCATCCACAGAAGTGGGATTGCATGTAAAGAAGTCGATCCCCCATTTAGCGAAAGGACCAACGGATATAACCGGATGGAGAGGGGCAGGGTGGGCGCGCATTTTCTTCATGAAAATTTGACACGGGTGATACTTCTGGACAGCTGTGATGCAGTCTTTAAACAAATTGGGCTAATAATATCCTACACGCAAGATTTTCTAGGCAGTATCTATGCTAGGAATATGACCGCCACACGCCCCCACATGGTAGTCATTTAAAACGTGTTCTGCCTCATTAAAAGTGAGACAACACCGAAGAATACTATCGACACTGCGACGATATAGAGTATCGTTTAGCACGAGGTAGTGTTTTGCTTGGTGGCGAATACGACGACGTGAGAATTGGGCGGAAGTGTTGAGTTTTGAGGTAGACCAAAATGTCTCCATACCAAGGATCAGAATAATTAACTAAGTAGACAGATTCATCAGGAAATGGATCATGAGCGACATCTTCCGGGTCGATTCTAGGAAGGTCCGACAATAATTCGATGAAGACTAGAGATTTCTTTGCTTTGGAAGTGATGAACACCAAGTCGAATTGTTGGAGGATTACAATCCATTTGGAATATTTTCCTCCAATAACTTGTCGAGACAAAATGTATCGCATGGTATTCTCCAAAGCAATGGCGGTAGTCTGCCGCAACATTATATAGTGTTGGAGTCGGGTGATAGTGAAGACCACCATGAGAGAGAGTTTCTCCACATGCGAATATGGTAGTTCGGGTCCAATGAGACCTTTTGATAAGTAATATATCACATGTTCACTATTGTCATCATGAACTTGAACCAAAACCATTCCAAGTGAGGATGTTGAGGTTTCCAGGTAGAGGAGAAATTCGCGTGAGTAGTTGGGGGCACTAAGAAGTGGGGAAAAAACGAGTGCCCTTTTCAAGGCATAAAATGATAGTTGAGCTTGATCATCCCACAAAATTAGTGTTTCTTTCTTTAATAAAAGCATAGAGCCCTTTGTCATCCCAGCATATTTTACTATGAAACGACGTAAAACTTTTGCCTTCCCTTGCAAACGTTGGAGATGCAGAATGGATTGTGGTGCGAGTAATTCAATGATTGCCCTAACCTTATCGGGATCAACCCTAATCCCATGCTCGGAGACAATAAAGCCCAGAAGGCATCCAGTCTCAACAAAAAATACGTACTTATGTGGATTTAGATGTATATTGTAGAACCTACATTGAACGAAGATTTGTTTCAGATGCTATCACTTCTTGGAATGACCTAGAAGGTCATTCAAGTAAGCCTGTACAATATGCCTAATGTCATGAAAGGCGTAGTCCATAGCCATTTGAAAATTTTCTCCTGAATTCTTCAGACCGAATGGGAGTTTACGATACGCAAATGTGCCCCAAGGACAGATGAAGGTGGTTTTATGCTGGTCATATTTTTAATTGCAATCTGGTTATAACCCAAGAAACCATCCATAAAGGAAAAAGATTCACATCTGGCGCAATCATGAAGGATATGATCTATGAACAAAGTAGGATAATTGTCTTTTGGACAAGCGGCGTTCAAATTGCGATAATCAAAACAAACCTGGATGGTGCCTTATTTTTTGTCTACAAGAACCGGATTGGAAATCCATTCCATCAAAGGAATGGGATAGATGAAACTAGTGTTTAAATTTTTTTCGACTTCAATATTAATGGCGGCCACTTTGCGCGGATGGAAAGGTTGGAGTCTCTCTCGAACAGGTTTGGCATTATCATAAACTTTGATTTCATGCTCGACTATAGACGGATCTATGCCAAGCATTTCGTCGTAAGACCAAGCAAAGACATCGCATAATTCCTTAAAAATGGATGTGAAGCGTGCAATTTCCTCGGGATTGAAATCAGCTCCAATCTGAATGTTTTCCATGATACCCGTTTTGACCGAGATATCAATGAGCATAGTCTTAGAAATATTTCCCATGTTACCTTCTGAATCGATAGTTTGAACATTCGTCTGAATGGAGGGAACGATCTCAGGTGGGTCAAAAAATGGGATTTGTGTAGTTATCGTGTCCGAATCAAACATCGAAGCTCGATGGTGGAACTCTCCCCAAGGTCGTTCTTCTAGAGACATGACCTCTCGAATAGCTTCATCCATAGGTAGGAATTCATCGAGGAGATATTTAGAAAGAATCGTGAGGGGCGGGAGGTTTGTACCATTGGTTGAAACCAAAGCTATGGAGGGTTCAGACGTGATTTGGATGGCTTGATAAGCCAACTCGGCCGACGAGAGCGACATATGATCTCCATAGGAATCAATGTCTAAAGGCACCGGTAGGATCTATGGATCGATAGAGCCATCCAAAGTGGTGGATATCATTGAAATCATGTGTGGAAGCTCAAGCGGCAGGAGAGGAAAGCAACCCATCAGGGAATATTCCTTCAGAAGACCAGTACCAATACTGACGTACGAGTCAGGAAAGCCTCCTACTAGGGGTACAATTCTACTTGGTAATGTGGAATAATCAGGGGTGCAAAAGGATAACTGATCTACTGTGACTATTTTCCCATCCAATGGAAAGAGGATGAGTCGAAAGATTGAAGAAACAATGGTAGTCATTACGTAAGACCAACTGTGACCCAACAACAAATTATAGTCGAGATGACGATCTACGACTTCTATGTCCACAATTATCATTTTCCCACTAAGGGAAATGGGAAACCTAGCAAGGTAGCCTTTTGGGAGGAAAGTGTGGCCATCAAAAGCTTTAAGGGAATTCAACGGTGAAGACAAAGTAGGAGAACCCAAAGTGAGCCAGCAAGTAGTTGACATAACACAGGTCGAAGCACCTTCGTCTATGACAGTACGATGGATTGGTCTCCCTTTCGACACAACATGCATCTGGAATGAAATTTGGTGTGAGAGGCGAGGTTTAGATTTTTCCATGTCAAATATAGCTAGCATAGAATCCTAGGGGTCAATTCCACCAATGGAAAAAATCAAGGCTTTCCTCTGTGCTGGACAAGTTTGCAATACTTCGAGAGAAAACATAGCTGACGGTGCTTGTGCCAAATCTTATACAATGTTGTAGTTTTGGGTGGCACATGCAGAGGTGTTATGAGTCGTGCGTCGAAGTGTCCCTTTGGGGGGATGAATTGCGTGGTCAACAGTCGGCCTTTCAATATGAAAATCGTTGGGTGTCAGTGAATTCGAACTGGTACCAAGTTCCTGAGCATCAATGATAGGATTTCCATAGAGTTTGGCTTGTGTCTGGAAGGATGTGTACCACCATTGCCCCTTTGCAAGGGTTGTGGTGGGTTTGCAACCATGTGTTGTTGTTGCTGATGTGGATTAGGGAATGGATTATGAAGAATGACAGGTGTCCTCCCAGAGTCCTTTTTTGTGATAAAATCTATGCATTCCTGCAGTCGAGGAAATTTGTATGTTAAGTGGTCCTCTGCACAGATTATGCAAGGAAAATTCATGGGTTTCTCCTTTCCTTTGTCCGTCTTAGCAACATTTTTCTGATTGGGATCATTCTGATGATCCAACTGCTCTTCCGAAGAAGAGGTATTTTTCTTGTTCTTTCTATTCTTTCCACTAGGTTTTTGTGAAATTTTCACAGAATTTACCTCAACGGTAGGAAGAGTAGTTGATTGGTAAGGGGTGGTGGAAGCCAAAGATGGCTGGAAGGTTTTCCCACTAGGCTGTTTTATGGCTACGCCGGAGATTGCACCAATGAGACCTTCGGCATGTGCTCCAAGTTTCTAAGTAGTGGGAGGATTCAGATTACCAGGGGCATGGGGGAGTAAATCATATAGCGTGCCAGATTGTGAATAGATAAAATCTAATTACTGTGCATGACGAATGGATTAATCTTCCATGACCACACTGGACAGACAAATGTCCTTAGCTAGGGTTAGTAAGAGTGACTTACAAAACCAATTAGATAAGAGATGATCTGGGATTAGTTCTTTGACCAACCTCCTCCTATGTTTCCATTTATGAATGTGATCAGAGATATGGGTGGTGGTGTCTTGGCGCAATGAGGTTAAGAGTTCTATGCCAGTTTCATATCTAATAGGTAATTGGAAATTCTTAAGAAATTCCGTAGCTAAGGCGCTAAAAGTGTTTACGGCTCTGTGTGGTAACTCAATGTACCATCTGACAGCATTGCCTATGAGAGTGCGGGGGGAAATTCGAAGCTGGATACTATCATCCACCATGGAGTTAAAAATAGACCATAGATGAAAGGTGGTGACGTGCGTAGCTGGATCGTCCCCTTATTTCATGTCAATTTAGGGATGTCATATGGAATATTGTGCGGTACTAGAGGCCATAGTGGGTTGTGGTTGATGAGATCATTGGTCAGTTTGTAGATGTCGGGGATGTATATAGCTGCCAAAAATGGAAATTGCGTGTTTGCCCCGGGATCTAGCCAAGGAAGTATTGGCTGACTATTCGGACCATAGGGTCTGCCCATCAATGTGTTACCAATAGGATAAGTAGGATCTATTAATGTATTATGACCCTTCTTCACTATTAATGTATTATGACCCTTCTTGAATTTATTCATTCCATTGCCCTGAAGATGGATCCCCATTGGGATTCGAAGCGTCGAAAAATGTTTCATGATACTGTGGATAATCCGGTAAGCTCTTCAGTAAACAATAACCACAGGAACTTGAAAACCAAGTAGGAATTTGTTGATAAAAGTTCCCCGTGGGTGGGGCTATAGGGATTTATGGTTTCTATCCATAGGGTATGTTGTACTAGGGGGCTAACGGTTGGTTGCCCCCAGTGTAAAAGTTTCCCCCTTATCCAAATGGATTTTGGGGTTGGTTCGCCCATATGGACACGATAGAGCTTGCTAGAGGCATGCTTCTATTCACATAGTTAAGCAACAACATAGACCCTACACCGAAATTTTGACCACTCAAAGGGACATTGTTAACAATAGGCTGTCTTGTTTGTCCTAATGGCTGCAGGGGTACCGAAGTGCCCCCTATCGTCTGCGTGTTGGTGACACTGCCCCCTGGCATGGTAGCTAAGGGGTTTGAACTCAACAAATGGTTCCAACCAAAAGGGTTGCTAAAAGGAACCGAAGTAGCCCCGCTTGTGGGAGCGGGAACTGTGGGTCCCAGTGTAGTCACCATAGGAGTAGATCTCGAAGGATTCAGAGATCCACTAACAGTTGTGGTGACCGTAGTATTGGAACTAGGCGTAGGCTGGCTACTGGGGCTATCTATTATTGGCGTAGAACTGACTACCAGCGGGGAAAATGGTGGCGAACCTGGGTTGGTTGCCATTGGCATTGGCCCCATGGGTGCCAGTTGTGAAATGGATGTTGGTGCAGTCGAAGACATATCTTGGCTTGGTGCAATCTGAACTAACATTGACACTGACGGATCAGTGGCTATAGGATTTCAAGGAGGTACGACTCCTTTCGTAAAAGGATCCTCTGGAAATTTCGTGTGATACGGGGCTTTGTGAAAATCAGGGGTTTTCAGTGCAGACTGCTCTTCTGAAGAAGGCACGGGTTCACCGAGACTCAACTCTTCCTCTGGTGTTAATGGAGGGATACCTCACTATCGTCGAGACAAACGGTGAGGGTTGAAGGACACCATGGTGAACTGTTTATTTTTAGCAAATTTTAATTATTTGTGATGTATTATAAAGTCTCAGTGATAGTAACCACACACCTAAAAATAGAAAAAAGAAAAAAGGACTTTCTAAAATTAATCAACAAGCAGCCAGAATAGGGTGGCCCTGTCTGAGTACTATCGTTTGCTGGAGATGAAACCCAATATCACAATAGCATACAGAGAGGGTTACTCATAAACACAATTACGGTTACTCTAGAGCTTCTCTTGAACCCCAGACAATAGGTGTAAGCACTCTCGTGAAGACGAGTACCCTCCCAAAGACCGAAGACAGTGTAGGTCCGTTTGTTTTAGGTACCAGGACAGCCTATCCCAGTCACCTCGTGTAAGTCCCTAAAAATTTTGGCAACTAAAGATACCTCAAATCACATACATCATCAGGGGGGTCATGGTCGTAGACAACACGCTATATGGGCAGAACACCTAGATCCCCAATCTAGTTTCGACATCCCCGAAGGGAACCCCAATATATAACATGTTCACTAAATGCACTCGAAGTTGTTCTACCTTCTCATGCACCCTGGTGTTTTCTTGCGCTTAAATCCGGTGGTAGTGGAGTGGTCCCGATAATATGAGTGCAGTAGGATTTCACTTATTAATGACTCTAGTCTCAAGTTTTGAGATCCTGGGTGATTTTCTCACTTCTCCTACCCCAAGATCCTAGCCTGAACTACTGTTGGTGTAAGCTCAGAAAAACTTGTATAATTAATTTTATTATCGCCTGATTCTTAGTGTAATTTATTATTAGCTTTGCGGAGGGGGAGTGGACGTATGAAATGTGATGAGACTCTGACTCAAAAAACCATTCAGAAATATGCTCTAAATATTTAATTCAATGAAGAGCTTTTCTATAAGGAAAGATTTCTTTCAACATCCGTGCACCAAACATTCAAATAACACAGTTCAACTTTAAAGATTTAGACATCTATTTATCTTCTCTTAACTGTTTTTTAACCAAAAATTTTCATAATTAATTCTGCTAAGTTCAGAAAACTAAAAGAAAATTTCTTCTTAAAAAAGTAGATGCGATTAACATTAAATTTTTTAAACAAGAACAAAGGACATAAATGCTAGCTGGTAAACAAGCATAGGTATCTAGCAAGAGAAGCTATTCTGATGGCCAATAACTCCACAGCCAAAGGGAAACACAACAGGGGTGTAAACAACAGATTTTGGCTGGGTAACGCTGGCAAGCAGAGGCTATAGAGCGTTAATATTGAGAATAGCGCACTATATCTGAGCATAGAAATCGTTATAATGATCTAAAACACTTACAGGGGAAGCGTTAGTCAGGGTAAAGTTGCATAGATGGCTAAGTAGGGTCTAATTTGGCCTCTGTGGGATTTTGAGATGTTTACTAATTATATAAACTGGTCGGAAGGATATGCGAACATAAGGAAAAAGGTAAAGTCATAGGAACAACCCAGAAACTTGGGGTTTACTCCCCAGCAGAGTCGCCAATTCTAATATAGGGTAATATGCTTAGGTGGTGGTTATTAAATATCCCTCTCAGGGTTTTCCGGTGCCCGAGGCAGACAGTCAGATTAGCTGTAAAGTTCACAAAGACACTGCATACATGTTCATGCTAATATATATTATCGACAAAGCAATATGGAGAGATTACCTCTTTGTGGACAACAGATCCTATGGAGAACGCAAAGCAACGAAGTAGAGATCCTTCTTCACTGACTCCAAATCCAAAGCCTGAATCAAAGCACTCCCGTAATCTCTACAATAGTATAGCTTCTTATCAATTAAACTAGCATATAAGAAATGTAAAACAATACATATCTAAGCCATTTATATCATGCTACATAGACAACTGAACAACAATTGTGACACTGATGCATCGAATGGACAAAACATATACAGTTCTATTTATTTATAAAAAGGAGGATTACAACCGTCAGTTGCACCAAGCCCTCCTCAATATTCCAATTCCTCTCTCTCTTTCTCTATCTCCGAGTGTGATGATGTTCAAGGGAGAAAGTTCTCAATGAAATTCACCGATCTTCAAGCCTCACACTACAACAATGAAATTTTGCTCCACATATAATCAAACCTTCGAGCTTAGACCAAGAGCCCATAGCTCCAATTTATAGGAGATGGAGAGGACAAGCCTTGCCAACTCTTTCAACCTATTCAAATCGGGAAAGATCTAGATGTGTCCTCGCTTTTCCTTGCTTTTGCCTTCCATAGGAGTTCAGTTATGTTTGGCAATGCCTAATAAAGGGTTTGTGCCATTTAGTTTCTATTTTTCATTGATTCCTTTTTGAGAGAAAGTTGGAAATGCCAGTTAGTTTTTCGCAAGATATTTCCCTTTTCAGACATAAACACAGTTAACACTACCCCTTAGGCAAGACAGAGTGTTACCCTAGGCATTAACACTCCCTTTGCATGGCTCAGGTGTGTTATAACTCTATCTGGCTATTTCTGGGGTGCATTACCTTGGAAAAAATGGGTATTGTCTATGTCATTTTCTTCATTCCATGTTACCTTCTCCTCTGAGCTGATGAGGAGGTAATTTTTCCTGTGACAGTTACATTTTTGACACTTTCTAGAAATATAATTAAAGATAAAATATCAAGACTTTGAAAAACCGTAAAATTCCAACAATTCTCAGACATGATGTTAAAGATGAATTATCATGTCTCAAAGCCTTATAATTCCAGCAATTTACATCCATCTTGTTAAGGATAAAATATCTTGACTCTAAAAAAACCCTAAAATTGTAATTATTTTCAACCATAGCATTAAAGTTAAAATATCATACTAAAAGAAACCTTAATATTTTGACAATTTTTCAACCATGGAATTAAAACCCTTCAGTTTTTAACATATTTCAACTATGAAATTATGGACAAATTATATGAATAAAACAATTTTTAAAAATGAACAAGTAAATGAAAGATTTTGTATTCCAAGAGTAATTTTTATTTTAAAAGCTACAAGTATAGCTCTTTTCAAATATTAGCCTCAGACAACTTATCTTATTGCAACAAAAACCTAAAAATCAACCATCAAAATGAAGTGTCCCCTTTTAATGAGTTATTAAAATTTCAACATTTTTAAAAGTATCTTATACGAAATGATAGCAATAAATAATATCATGGAAATATCACTATATAATTTTAAAAATCAACATTAATTTATAATATTTTTTTACTTTTAATCAAAATATCAACTTTGGTAGATTGAATATAACGTAAATTATTTTTGTAATTCATTATTTCATTGTGAATATTCTAAAGAGATAAATTCTTCATAATTAAAACATATTATTCAAAAAACATAGAAATGACTCATAACTTCATGTAAGATCATATGGAAGTCAAAATATTTATTTCAAGTTAGCATGCAAACACCATTTACATAAAATGTCTTAGACATTTATTCAAAATCACTCATAGGTTGAGGCACACCATCAGAATCTACATCTTTAGATGAATGAATGGAAAAAGATGAAGATGATCCATATTCTTCTCTTTCATTAACTAGTGCCCCATCTGAGTCAACATGTATGCCCACCATTTCAGGTTTCAAAAGTCTTCTAGATCTAAGACTAGGTTCAACAGACTCCCATCTCAACATGATTTCTTCTACTAGAAACTTATTCAAAATCTCTATGGTCCTGAAGCAAAGTGTTCCTCTATTTTTTAAATTGAAGTCATAAACAAGTATGTCAACATCCTCCAATTTTAAGAGGTCTGTGCGGCGAAGATCTATATTTGTACCCTTTCTTTTTCTCTTTCTACCAATTTGTTTATCAAATACCATCTATGGCTTGTACACACCATTTAATGGGTGGGTATTTGTGACATAACAATGTACTTCAACACTTGTAATAACTTCATTTTCTTTAATTACTTTTATAACCTTAGAAACCTAGAATGGATAGCCAAGTGGATCTCCATCTTCTAACATTGCTATCATGCAACCCTCCTTAATATCCTGCATAGAACCCCTGTAAAGGTCTTCCATGGCTTGACTTTGTGCACGTGATCTTCTAGAACAAATATATATTTATCTTTCATATACCTATGTAGAATTAATAATACCTTAAAATTGTTGTTGTTCAACAATGTGTCTTTCCACATGTTCATTTGGCAAATTTTTTGTCCAAATAAATGGATTCTTCAAAAGTGTATCTTCATTTATTGATCTTGAAATGATATCACTTTGATTATTGAAAAAATACTCCCACCAAAGTGAATGAGTAACATCAAAGTACTCATATGTATCTCTAATACATCTTTTAATTTCATCCAAGCATTCAAAATAATTTATATCTCTCTTATGCCTTCGTGAATTATGTTGTTCAGAAACTCATTGTAATAACAATATCTTTGATGCAAATATTGGATGCTCTGGAATGAACTTCAAAAATGTTAAATCTGACGAAGACCCTCATTCTACAACAATTGAATACTTCTTTCCATATATAAGTGTTTTCTCATCAATTTTTTTGATACGAAATTGATGCTGGAAGCTAATGTCATAAGTTGTTCAGTGTATTTCTCCTCACCATACAATCTAAAAATAAACCTTCATATGTCAATAGTTTCTTCCAACACATGAAACACAGCCTCTGGAATGTATGATTGCTTAATACATTTAATTAATGATGGCAGGCTCCCAACATATTTCCTCCTCAATTTTACAGAAAAACGAGTGAACATCTGATAAATATGGTCATGATTATGCCCAACAAAAAGAAAACCAACCTTTACCTTTTTAAAAAATCTCAATTTAACAAGCATGTTTAGATATCCATGTTACACGTCATGTTAGCCTCTCTCACAAAGCAATAATAAATCCAAAATAATAAATAAATAATTAAATATTACAAGTTAGGAATTTGTGCCTAACTCTTGGGTTGTTCCTCAAATATTGGAGTTAGTTTAGTAAGTCCTATCTTGGTGGGTGTTTGGTGAGAAATTATCTCAACCAAAGGATTCTAAGATAGCATAGACTATCTTAAGACATTGTCTCTCATCTATTTAAATTGTAACACTAAATTCTTTTAATAAGAGAGAATGATGAGAATACCATGAGGCTGAAGCCTCTTTTCCATCAATATTTTGTGTTTGATTTTGTATGTGTGTTTTCTGTAATTTGTTTATGAGTTAATTTCATTTTCTACATGTGGTATTAGAGGTGACAGAGCCTGTAAGAGCTAATGGCCCTTACTAGGCATAGGAAAATAAATGACTGTATCTGTGTAGTTTCTTATTAAATTTTTTGTTTGTCCATCTGATGCTGGAGTGCCGCTGTTGAGTGAATGCATGCCAAGAGATCTAAGAGTCCGTGAGCTGATCCATGAGCTGTGTATCGATATTCCTGCTGGATCGAAAATGTGTTGTTCACTAAGGACGTCGAGTTTTTTCATTTAATCCACTGAGATTTATCTGCTGTTGCGCGAATTGTTTGTAACCTGGAAAAGCCAGTCATTTTTGGGGCTACATACCTATTTGTGAATTCGGCATGTGTGGTTGTGCAGAGTAAGTTTAGTTCCTCTACAGAAATTGATATTTTTTTTTCTTTCAGTTTAGTTTCAAAATTCTCAGAGTCATGAGATTGCCGAGATGGTGGAATTGAGCCAGCGTCTTCATCTTCAAGCCCATATCCTCTTCACCATTAAACTTCATTGGTGATTTGTTGTTAGAATCACAGGAGAAGAGCACTGGTTTCCTTGCAGACTATTGTTTATTTCTTTATGCTTGGAAATTAGATTGACCACTGCATTTGTGCTGCTTAAACGCACCGAGGCTGGAACCGGAGTCTGGCAGAGAGAGTGTGGAGGAGCGCTGTCAGCCAGAACGCTGCCATCAAGAGGAGCCATGAAGGAAGGAAGTCAAGGTTCTAAAGGCTACCAACACTACCAATGCATATGCTAAGAGCGTGAGCGTGGTCGACGAGTAGCTAGAACACATGCTGCTGCTTGAATACCATTAAGCAGAGTCGAGTTCATATTCGTGAAGAGCTGAGTTCATATTCGTGAAGAGCTGAGTTCATGTTCGTGAAGAGCCATTATGTCAAGAGACATCGTTGATAAAGAAAGGTAAGCTCCATTATCATGAGAAAGCTATGACTAAAGGTAAAATCACAAGTAACACATGTTTGAAGTTTGTGTTCGATGGTTTGATGGATTGATCGTAAGCTGTAATGATGTATAATGGAAGAACTAACGGTTTAAAAGCCTGTAGTCGATGACAGGAGTTCAATACAAATCTCAAATAGCCAATGGATGCTTTTACTTCTACAGTACCAATTTGTAGATCTTCAGATTTCTAATCAGTGGTAAGCGTTCTAATCAATCAATGTTCAAAGCATCTTCACTATGAATGCAACCACCAGTGGATGGATTTCAAAAAATAAAATAAAATTATGAGTGGAATTTATTGAGAAAATCAATATTGGAAGGGTGAGTCACTTGAAGTAGCATTCATTGAATTTTTAGCCTCATATCAAATGTTACCCTCTTAGCTCCTCAGTCTTCTTCAGTCTTGATTTGGTTTATGGAAAGCTTAAATTTGATAAATGCCTTGCTTCAAAAGAAACACTGTGATGAGCTCGTTGCCAATGTGGTGTACATAGCTACACGTCGGAAGAGAATTATGAAAGCACTAGAATCATCAGAAAATGGTTGGCAAGTATTGATGCGTAGAACATTGAGACTGATAGGCGTCTGTTGAGGGAGTTCTTCACTGTCCTTGATGCCTTGCAATGTTTAAGTGGTACAGTTCTGTTTGAAGAAATTCTTTATCAAAAGACTGAAATCGAGAAGCCCTTTGTTGATGTCCTTCAAAGCATGGAGTTGTTTGATTGATCCGCGTGGAACCTGCAAGTAACGTTGAGCTGCATTGATGCATTGATGTGTCGATAAATATTTCAATGCACGAGGTTGAAGTGGATGCCCTCCTCCAACTATTCGAGTTCTCTCCTCTAACAAGTAGATCAAATCTTCAAAGTCAAACTTTTTAAAATAACTTAAAACAAAGTAACACATCCTGTTCTTTAGGAAGTATTAAGTTTGATTCACTTTTTAAAAGTGAATTCATCATTTTTTTATGTAAAATAAAAGAGAGACTTACTATAGTCATGAGAGAGTGTGTTTTAATGTTTTTTTTTTAAAGTGAATAGTGAGGGAATTAGGAAAAGGAGTGGACAATATATTTTGGGAGTCATAAGGGTGCAGTTTGGAATTGATTTTCTAATAAGGTTGATGTTAAAAAAAGAAAAGAAAATTGGAGTGATAAAGTGTATTAAATTTTGTAATTTTGAGAAATAAGGTGTGTTTCCATTTTTTATTTGGAGAGATAAGGTGATTTATTGAGTGATAAGAATATTTTGTATTTTCTTGGAGTAATAAGGGTGATGTTTTGAAATTTTTGGAGAGATAAGTGTGCTTTTTTAAGTGGAGTAATACGTTGTAATTTGGAGAGATAAGGTGTGAGCGATCAGTGCACATGTTTTTTGAAGACATTTGTTTCCTAAATTTGCAAGCGTTAGATTCTCATTGTTTGAGAAAGCTTCAGTGGCAATGTTATAAAATATGAAAGGTTGATGATCTCAATACTCAATAAAGACATATTATTTGTGGTGTTCAAGTGTCCTAGATCCGCCCGAAATTGAATAAGGGGATCTTAGGTACACCATATGTGTTTGTGATGGCGCATGTTTTTTATGGCTTCATGTTGTTGATTTTTGATTTGTGTCTAATTGTGACACATCAATGATTTCATTTAATATCGCATATATAAAGTTCAATATCAACAAGCACAACACATGTAACGAAATAGTTGCTAGGCAGGAAAATTAAACTCAACACATGCATTTGCGCCACTCCAACAAACAATCAAAGTTGTCAACATCAACATTTTACATCAACAAGCAAATTCACTTAGTACAATCAAGTTCATTAATCTGGAAACTCCAGCGTTTTCAAAGAAAAGTCTACATCAACAAATCCATTTAAGAACTTGTAATCAAATTCATTAATTTAAGTGAATCATTAAAAGTTCATTGTTAATGAATTTTTAAGAGGACAAGGGAATTCATTGTTTTAAGTGAATCATTAAAATCATTGTAAGCTTTCTTGGGTGCATTTTCGACAGTGTTCGACACCCTTTCTTTAAGAAAAATCAAGTGAATACACGAGTTTTTAACTCTAAAATCAAACAAGCAACAAGTTCACATCTCCTGCAAGCGAGCATGAGTATTTATTCAAGAAATTTGCATAAAGTCAGTACAAAGATCAAACCATCAAGAGAGCCAGCGTGAATTTCATTGCAACAACCATCAAAGCAACCAAGCAAGTTAAAACAATCAAGCAAGTTGAGATCGACATCAAGCGAGCGTTGCTATTCATTCAAGTGAGCGTGAAGTCATCAAGTAAGTCAAGTGAGCGTTTAAGCAAACACGATCATCATCAAGCGTGCGTGAATTCCACAGCTTAAGAAAGAAAATTCTACAATTCTAGCAAGTGTTCCAAGAAAATTCAATAAGAAACAAATCAAGCGAGCGTGCCATTCAAGTCCCATAGCAAGTGAGCCTGTCATGCAAGTACCAAAATCAAGTGAAATAGTTCAAAGAACGACATTTCCAACAAGAGAGCTTGATTTCAAGTGAGAAAGTTCAGATGGTGCAACATATTCAATTGTTAAACATTCTTCATAGTTTGATCATCTCAAGTGATGAAGACATGGTGCAAGTCAGCAAAGAAACTCTTGTTGATCTTTCACGGCATCTACGACAAGCACATGAAACCATTGAGTTTATTCAACTCGAGTCGCAACTTCAATGGAATGAATTGCAAGAAAAGAGTGATACTTTCAAGTCTTTGAACCATCCAGATGATAAGTCATTCATCCAAACAGCTTCAAGTGTCTAAGTTGTTCCAGTTCCAATTTATTCCAAGCCCATCATCAAGCCATGGGAAGAAATTCAGAATAAAAAGAATCGACGAGGCTTAGGATATGTCAACAATGACACCAACCTGCATATCCCAGATTATTCCAAGCCAATTAAGTTTGTCAGTGCAGGATTTATTACACAACTCACCTCAACAAGTTCTGAGAAAGTTGCAGATAACTAGCAATGCACGCAACACAAAGCTACAGACAAACAGAATTGCACGCAAACTTAATTTGAAGTCCAACCGAAATGTTCTCATTGTCAAAGAACCGGTCATATGGAAGATCAGTGTTTTGATCTCCATCCTTGTCGCCATTGTGGCAAGCCCAATCATTCCTCAGTAAAATGTCGCAACCAACAAACATCAGCCAGATTGAAGATACATTATGAATGTATAGATATTTGGAAATGGTCATCCACAGTGAAAATATTGTCTCAGTTCTACAATCGAATACAATCACACATAGTGCAGCCAACAGTGAAAAGATGATGGTACTCTCATGCAGTTGAACGGGGGAGTACACCAGTGTAAAACTCCTACACCTGAAGGGGGGGGAGTTTAGGAATACTTTCCAAGATAAGTGTCTCTCCTTTCAACTGACAAAGGGGGGAAAATGTCAATGAATTTGACAGTGGTTGTCAGACTGAAAGTCTCGAAAAAACTAGCAAAAGTAGCTAGTGGGCATCTTCAACAGCCAATGGGCATCAACAAATTTTCCAGTGGGTAGTTGACAAAAAAGAAGCAGTGAACAATTTTCAACACAGCAAAAGCAACAGTGAGTTGTTTTTTGACATCATCAGCCAGTGGAAAAAGCCAGTGGGCATTCAACAAATTTTGTCAGAGGACAAGAGATGATGATTTCATGCAAAAGATAGTTGGATCCTTTTGCAACTTGGCACATGATGGAGTTTTCAAGCAACATTCAGAGATGAATCAGACATGTAGCTGACTCATGGTCTCTTCAGATTGCAGTTTTTCAGCATCCAGCTTTGGCGGTTTTTCAGGCAATGTTTTTGAGGATCAACATGAGAACTTGGAATATGGTTCCTCGTTCTTATTTTGGATTTGTCATTGAAGGGAGGAATGTTAGACTCTCTCATAAAACAATAATAAATCCAAAATAATCAATAAATTAATTAAATATTACATGTTAGAAATTTGTGCCTAACTCTTGGGTTGTTCCTCAAAGATTGGAGTTATTTTAGTAACTCCTATCTTGGTGGGTGTTTGGTAAGAAATTATCTCAACCAAAGGAATCTAAGATAGCACATACTATCTTAAGACATTGTCTCTCATCTATTTAAATTGTAACACTAAATTATTTTAATAAGAGAGAAGGATGAGAATACCATAAGGCTGAAGCCTCTTTTTCGCCAATATCTTGTGTTTGATTTTGTATGTGTGTTTTCTGTAATTTGTTTCTGAGTTAATTTCATTTTCTACATGTCATTTTTTCACCATGACATTTGACTGTGATTATGGGTCTATCAACATCCATATTATGCTCCCTTAAAGGTTAAAAAATACTCACGTTTCTGAACCAAGTCTTGGAAACTGGAGAAAGGCTCTTTAAAACCTTTAAAATATTACCTGCGTGCTTTTTGTGACCATTACCTGTGCATGCACTGATACTTCTTCTATTAGCCGCGGAGATCAACACTCCGCTCGCCTCTAAATCCTACACAACCTCCGTAAAAAGGAAGTAAACACGAAAAGGTAACTTCTAGAAACCTAGTTGGTCGAATATTCTCCCAACTAGAAGCCTCTAGAGTCACGTAAGTTTGAGTTATATCCCTCTACTCATGGATCCTATCCCTTAGCTAAAGGAACCATCATCCCTTCATTGGAGGATCTCATCCCTTTCCTCATGGATCTGAAACTTCGTCAATTACGATATAAATTGAGTTGAAGTTTCAGGTTGAAGGGTAGATAGTAGATACTGATACGAATAGATTTTAACCTGGAGAGAGATTATAATAGTTCATATATTCAGAACTAGCAACTTGTTGGTTGTACATTGAAGATCACACCTTTGTACACAAGATTTTATGCTGGTAATTCTAGAGAGGAAGGCTTATCAAACCGAGGAAAATGATTGTGCAGACACATGGGAGAAATATGTACAACATCAAGGCTTAGGTTGTAAGATTGCTATTTTTTATTTCTGATAATAGATATGGATCTCTTTTTCTCATTGTCTCGTTTTTGAATTCATTGAAATGATATCAATACTTAGACTCCTTGATCACTAAGTTGGACTAGTATTTATGATTATTATATACTGTAGGTGTTTTTATCCTTTGCATTATTTTTGATTTCAGGTTCTTCTCAGCATTGAAGGATTTCTTTGGAACGAAAGGCAAAAGGCTAAATCAAACGTCTTGATTGAAAGGTAGGAGCATAACCTCCTTATTTCTAAGTTATAATAATCTAAAATGCAAATAGTTTAGAGAAAGAGGCATTCAAATGTTTGTTTGTTTTTAGTTACTTGTTGGGGTACTAGGGAGATCAATCTTGTCCGCAAGAGGGATTAGTCCACAAAAAAATCCAAAAAGAACTTTTTTTTTTTTTACGACTTGCGTTGTCTAATTGCAGATACAAAACTTTAGGAAGAATACCATACCAATGAGAAACCACTTAATGTATTATATTTATGAACATATTTGCATCATTATGAATATTTGGAGCTGTGAAGTAAACCCTTAGCAACATCTTCCCATTAAAGACCATACAACAAACCAAGTGAAATAAATAAAATTTTCCTCCTATAAATTTTTTGTTGAGCGGAAAAATGTGGCAGAAGTGTTTTCTTTTGGTTCGTACCATCAATTATCAAACCCAAATATTTATTTGGATTATCATAACATTTATTTCGATGTTTATAAAATTTTTTTCTTTCATTTGTTTGTTGATTGCGATGCTCTTGAAGTGCTTTGACAATTAAATCTTCACATAAAATAAAATAAACCAATTAATAAATATATTTTCATAGTTGATGACTGTCCAATTTTTAAAAATAATGTTATGAATGCATACATCTTTTTTCCCCTTGACATTTATCCATTTTTTACTTAAGAGAAGCACATGTACTACAAATCCCCATCCTTGTCTTCTTAAGAATATGAACATTGTTGAATTTTTTCTTCCATATCTGTTGAACCTTAGAATTATCCTCTCTATAACATCCTTTTTCACCCTTTTCCCTTACTTTCTCGTAAGTTCATATACTCCAATCAATGATAAATTTCATGTTTTGTCTCAAGGAATTAATTTGAATGATTTCCATGTTATATTCTGATGTTCTTGCTGTTCAAATGAAATTTTGTAATTTGGCTACAGAATTGTATACATGCATGACAGTTTGTGTGTGTGAATAGTGGAATTTTTGATAGTTTCATTGTGCTTGAACATGCATGAATCATTGACTTGTGTGGTTGATTGCTTTGTTTATCATGTATGTTTGTCAACTTGAGAATGTTGGTCATTTGCACATGCATGAGTGTCAACTTGTGTTGGCCAATTGTGTGTTGCATGCATGTCATATCGACTTGGAAGAGTTGATTTTGTCTCCAAGGATGAAAGGGAGATGTTGACAAATTGTTTCATGAGATGTGAAATTATTTTTGTTTTCGGAGAAGAATCATCAAGTTATTAAAAATAACATGTAAAATAACTTTTGTTTGACTTGAGAGTCAGTTGTTTGAAGAGGCATGTTTTGTCGACTTGTGTTTGGTCGATGAGTTTGTACACCAAAATGTAAGACTACAGGCAATGTTCACATGATGTGACAATTGTTTATTTGAAGGAGCAAAAGGAAGAGGTCGTCAAGTTGTGTTTCTTGTATGATGTGTTTTTTAAGATAATGGTTTTTCTTGTGACAAGATGTTGCAGGATTTGGAACGTCCACTCTTAAGTGAGAGGCTCATGATTAGCCTTCATTATCAAATCATGGCATGAGCAACATGTCAATACTAGAGGTTGATAGAATCAAGAAGAATAAATAGGGACAAGATGCCAAAAAGTTTGCAAAAAAAACAACAATCATTGTAGACCATTTGATGTGTTGATGCCAAGATACGAAAGAGATGGTGAATGCATTCTTCCAGATGTGGAATTTGGAACCATGGAGATAAAAAGAATGGTCATTTATTTTCTTGTGATTATTGATATTGGAACTCATTGTTTTAGATCACTCAGATGGGCTAAACTTGGGAAAGTTGTTTCCAAGGAGAAGCTTGCATCGAATGCATGTGTGTGCAAAGGAGGAACATGATTCTCAGTGGGAAGGCCATCAGTCATTTTTCCAAGCATAGATGAATAGATTTGGTACAACAAGGTTTTTAAATAGTCAGTAAGCAGCCAACAAGTGTTGGATTGGGTCAACAACAAAGAGAGAACATTGGTTGAAGTGCCAAGCCATTTTCAAGGCAAGGCATGTCAGTGAACCCAAGTGGTTTTCATGGAGATTTTTCCAAGTGGAATCAAGTTTATAGAACTTGGAAAAGAGAAGAGTATTCAGCTCTCATCGGATAACTAGATTTTGTGGGTCCAAAAGCCTGTCAATGGAAATGAGTGATCGAAATCTGGATTGGGGGCAAAAGTTTACTAAAAATTCAAAGTGCTCAGAATCGATCCAAACCAGAACGACAATGAAGAGCTCCTTGCCAGGAATTTGGCGCACTAAAAATAGAGTCTGTATGAGGAAGATAGAGCCTGTTGTTTGTTTTCCTAAACACCTAAAATTTTTGCAGAAAAGGACAGAAAGATGACATGGCAGCCTAGTCAGCAAAAAAGAATATTCCTTAATTTCGCCAGATCGCACTATGCCAAGTGTCAATTTGTGGTTAGTGGGGGATTTTTTGTGTTTTCATTGGATTTGGGAGAGAACCAATGGCATGAGGACACGTGGCTAGCCTGGAGGCTGCCACATGCCCCCTTCCAAGGTCCAAATTCTAACTATGGTCCAAATTCGCATTATCAAAGGTCGGTTATTATTTTATTATGGGGCAAAAATTTATGTACAAGCGGAAGGGCGGAGGTGGGGGTCGAACCCGTGACCTCTCCCACATAACCCACAAGCCTTAGGACTTTCTTTACACAATAGACCTTATTATATATGGGGCATGGTTTATATTTATGATTATTCAAAGGTTTAGGCGAAGGCGTATGGGAGCCAACCCTAATGCAAAGGACCGTGGCGGAGGGCCAAAACAAATGTGTGTATTAGCCATTAGATATGGGTTAATTAACAACATAATTACTGATCAAACACGAAAATTACCTGGTACCCGTTTTTTTGAGGTAGAAAGAAAAAACACCCGATTTTAAAAGTGGTAATGCGGAATCACCCTTTTTTTTGGAGCATATTTTTGGCCCTTTAAATTTTCTTATGCCTTTTTTTTTTAATCTCATGATTTTCATGTCGATTTTGAAAGGTGGTGATGTAGAATAACCTGTTTTCTTTTTGGAGCGTATTGTTGGAACTTTAAATTTTCTTTGATTTTTTTTTTAAATGTCACGTCGATTTAGAAAAAAGGTTAGTTTTTTTGCAGTTCAAATTTTTTTATTTATCAAGTATGAACATTTGTTTTAAAATGCTAGTGATTTTCATGCTAATTTTGAAAAATGTTAATTCAACATCAATCCTTTTCATTTAGAGGTAATTTTTATCTTGGTAATAAAACATAAAAATAAAATAAGAAAACTTGACAGAAAAAATCAAATTAAAAATTTATATATATATATATATGAAAAAAACTAATAAAAGTGTAAAAAAATACAAAATAACTTGTAGAAAAAAAAACAAAAAATAATAAATAAATAAAAATTAACCCAAAAAACAATTTTTTTACTAATAAATTAAAAATCAGAAATATATATATCTAGAAAACATTAAAATTTAAAATTTAAAACAATAAAAATTAAAATTAAAAAAAAAAAAATCAAATTATATATATATATATATATATATATATATATATATATATATATATATATATATATATATGAAAAATACATATTCAAATTAAAAAAAAAAACATAATTAGTTTTTTATTTAAATTAAAAATTAAAAAAATAAAATAAAATAATAAAAACACATTTTTTTAAATTAAAATTAAAAAAGAAAATTAAATAAAAATTAAATAAATAAATTAATAAATAAATTAATAAATAAATGTAAATAAAATTAAAAAATTAAAAACTAAAAATTAAATTAAAAAAACAATTAATAAAAAATAAAAAATAAAAATATTTAAATAAAAAAATTAATAAAAATTGTTTTACGGCCTCCCTGGGAGCTGCGGGGCTTGACTTGCGGACGGCGGGACAGATGCCAGCTCTCCCGCCAACCGAGCCCTGCAGCTGCCAGTGCGGCAAGGTTCAACCGGTCGCGGGGCTCGGCCAGTGAATGGCAAGAGAGCTGCCAACTTTCCCACCATCTGCCAACCAAGTCATGCGGGCCCCACATCTGTAAAGACTAACTTTCATAACTTAACCATCATTAACAAAATTCATACATATAAAGCCCTTAATTTTCAAAATTAACAAAAATTCACTAAATTCATACCACATAATTCAAAGTGGGATTTTTGAACAAAATATATATCAATTGACTAATTAATACTTATCTAGAACCGTGTTTGAAGATGTTCATGATCTGCCATTGCTCGAGCTCCCATCACCAAACCGTCGTTTTCCTCAAGCCTATCTGAGGTCAACCTCTCCGGTCCCTAGATCTAGAAGATAAGTCTTCTGGCGCCTGTGCCCAAAACTCCAATAACAATCGAGATCATTCCATGACTCTATTAGAACTCTAGAACTCACTGCTCATGTAACATGCAGTTAGAACTCCTCTAACAGCATCCAGGTCAGTTTACCCATTCACTACCCATGCCCATCAAGTTTACCCCTCTTCTCCTTTTATACACAAACTCCATTCCTGATATTTATTAGAATATGATCTTTTAATAAATGCCTTTGATTTCTAAAATATCTTTAAAATATTATATTTTAATAAATATCTTAGATTTATTAAAATATGATTATTTAATAAATATCTTGGTTTTATTAAAATATTATTATTTAATAAATATCTTAGATCTATTAAAACATTATTATTTATTAAATATCTTGGATTTATTAAAATACCATCATTTATTTGCATAAGTCAATTCTTTCTTTGAACAAAGTATTAGTTTATATTATGATAATGGTAGATATAACTAATACATTCATTATATTATGGTGAGTTAGGGAGTTACTCATACTTCAATAATTCTCTCCTTACTCTACACCGAGTTTATTTTCATAATTTCTTAGTGCATGTACTAGTTCCGTACACGTGATACATGCATATGTAGCTATCATATGCAGGTCTCATATGCATGCCAATATTTCTATGTTCCATATAATTCGAGTTGGGTCGTTACATACACCCCCCCCCCTTCAAAAAACTTTGTCCCGAAGTTAAGGTTTATGTCGTATATCATTAATTATATCAATGATTAGTATAATCATATAAGGTTGGTGTATCATAGTTGAATTTTCGTTTAATGTGTGAGAACACTTTTAACATTTATGTTTTGATAATTTATTGGTTTACCAATTTAGTAGTCACGTATTGCCCCAACAATGTTCCCAAGCTATTCTAGAATCATCCTATCCTCCCTAATCTCTTCCGCTCCCATCCTATCCGACCTCTACAAGAATATGCCATGGCATCAGTTTTACTGATCCAACCATCCATAAACCTAGGAGTGTTAGTGTCGATTACGTCGACCTGATTGACCAGTAGGCATCCGGTAGTCATCATCACACGTCTAGGGTATCGTGACTCGCACAACCCTCCCATGACTCCAGGTTTTGGAGGATAAATGGTGGGCAACACCTCCACCTCTCCTAGTAGAACCAGTGTTAACACTCTATCATGGGATTTCAGTGCATCTCAATTGTTCTTGGAGTTTTGTCATCACGCGGTCGGTTTGGTAATCATATTATCTGCAATTTAAACACTTTTCCACAATTATAACATACATATCGATATGTTCAAAGCAAATTGTTACCCGTATAACAATTTGTACAAATTCCAAATATGTTGCTATCTATGATATTGATCCTTAAGTTCATATAACATACTTGTTTATGTTTATCCAAAAGGTTTGTAAATTCATTTTTACCCTGAATAGTCAAGTGCAATCACTCTTTTATTTCAATCTCATCATTTTAGGTTGATATGTAAAATTATAGATACCATATCCACAACATAATTCCTAATTTATGTTAGTATCCCTGTACAAACGATGTTTAAGAAAAACTTTATTCATATTGGTATCCATGTACCAACAATGTTTAAGCAATTTAACATATTCTCGGACATCATAGTACAAAATGATAGTCTTAAGTATCCATCCAAAACAAGATAAGATTACCCACAATTATAAATGTCATATAGAATAATCGAACATGGATATACAAATAAGGGTGTAGTCACCATGTTCTATATTATTTTAACCTATTAACCTTATAAAAGTCATAGGTTGAGACTCTAAATCTAAATGGAGGGATGCTCCCTCATTTATGATTGCCTATATAGAAATGAAATGAATTGAAACAAAAGCACAACACACTTACTGCTTAGTCGAAGCATGATCTATTTTCTTGATACATGTTGATTAAGAACTCTAAAACACAGAACTACATATGGATTCAGCCAATATTTTAATTCTTGTTACTTATTTGTCTTTTAATTCTAATTATCTTTGATCTGTAATTTGAATCCCAAGAGATAATAATAATAACATTAACTTCTTTATCATGTTATTTTAGCTCATCTTCAACCTAAAATCTAGAAGCCAAGGAGTAGGGTTTTGCAGGGCTAATCATTAGGGTTATGCTAGAGATGGAGGAAGAGTTACTTGACTACTCTAAAGATCCCTTAGTGAGAGGTTTATTTTCATAGAAAGAATTTGTCACTACTTGAAAATGCATTGTTCACTTTGCATTATACTTGGTCTATCAAGAGTGTCATGTTTTCAACAAGATGTCAATTTTTGACAAACATATAATTTCCTCTTTTTAATAATAAATTCATGATTTACAAGATATGCATAGTCACATTATTAGTATGTCACAATTTTGATATAGTCTTTTTACTTTCAAGTTTCACCATTTAGAGTCTTAACTCTAGCTAGGATATTACTAGCTTTACCATCATTCCTTAAACCATTGTTTCATTTTTATTTTATTGACTCATTTGATCCAAACAAATAACACATAACTGGTATACCCTCTCCTTATTCTTCACATTAATCGTTTTCTCATTAGTCCTTAGGCCTCATCTTATCACCAAATGTATCTTATTTTCTAATGGTGTATAATTATTATCCTTAATATTTACCTTTAAACATTTTCCCAATTATCACTTGCTACTCTCAACAAATTAGGAGTGTTCACAACTCTTTACAAGTCATTGCTTTGACCCTTACCAATCATGTTGCTCATATCCTTAAGAAAATTCCTCTTGATAGAAAATATTTCTTCACTTCCTTATACCAGATATTCTTAATATTCCATGTCTACTTTAATTTGAAAAAGAACACATTATCAAATTGACTTCGTTTTCTCACCTCTAGTCATCATGGTTTTCTTTTCTTCTCTTAATGCATACACTTATTACTCTTGGAAATGTTGTTACTATTTCCCAACTTGGGTAAGACCCTATAAATAGATTCAATAAAGTGGATATCAAATGTAATCTACTTATCATTTCCTGTTTTAAGGCATCATAGGATAGAATTTCCTCATCATATTCCATGATGTCCATAATCCCTCATAATTCATGGATACAGTTAGTCGCCTAAAGAAAACTTTATAATGCGACTCTCCCTTTAGAGGGAGAAACTATTATAGATGTCGCTATGCATATAAACTTATTCTCCAATCGATCAATTTATAGATTCACCCTTTAATCTAATGTTATTGACTTCTTATATTGTTTTGTGAAACTTCCACTCACTTACTTCTAGTTTAGTTTATCTCATTATTCTAAGCTGATCACGATAACTAACATTCCTTATCATCATTAGATGTTTGAAATCTCGTTCTACTGTCATCCTCCCTAGGTAACTATATCAATTATATTATGCTAACATTGGAGATCAGACTTAGAAATTTTCCCATGTCTCTTTATACTCCTAGGAGATCTTATTCTAATAATATGTTCACTACCTCACAGGGTGGTTTCTTACCATCTTAACCTATGTTTCATCCATCAATTTACCTCAATCTAGCTTAGCCTTTTATGTGGTTTTATCTTACTTTACATCTAACACTCTTGTCATATTGTTCATAGTCATGCTTTCATTACCATTCTTCCTTTCTTCAAGAGTTAACTTCTTTGGAGCAACTCCGCCAACTAATCTTTATTTATGCCTAAATAATTACCATGAATCATCTTATATAGTGTCATAATGTCCCAAATTTCTCTTTCCTAAACCACATTTTTTTTTTAATTATTATTATTATTATGAAAATGCTATGTTGCCATATTATTTCGTTTTGGATATCAATATATCCTTATTGTCGTAAAGTGGCTAATTACCTATCTTAAAAATGACATAATGGTTGAATATCAAAATGTCCAATTTAGTGTATATGAAACTATAAAATTTAAACCTTCACTCTACTCCTTAAACCACTTACACATATACTTGGATAGTAATTAAAGTATTAACATATGAAAGCGGTATAAAGGATATTTGCATAAATTCATATCATCATTGGTTATAGTTATCAGCTAGTAAGATGTATATATATATATATATATATATATATATATATATATATATATATATATATATATATATATATATGGAAAACTCAATATCACTTGAAGAATAGAATGTTTCAATTGCCTAAAAACAATCATAATAGCTTCCATTCTAACATTCAAAATTTTAGAAAAAGTTTGATGTCAAAAGTGATGTTAATGTGCCCATTAAAATATAATAATTTGGGCGCACTTCAAACTCTCGTTGCACGATATACAAAGTCTTAAACTTCATTGTGGAAAAAATTACAGCTGATATCTATTAGTTATCTCATCTCCTTTAATGGATCAGGATTCAAGTGGGATTGAGCTTGATATATGTCTTCGACACATACATTAGCATTAAATATCCCAAAAATGTATCATCCTAGGGTTCATAACTTTCGAATATCGGTTTATATGAAATTTCATTTTATTGTTGTTAAAAGGTTCAATTTATTCTAAAAGTTGAAAACCATTTTTTTTTGTCATTGAATATTACAAAACATTGAATACTTTGGATAAATTATCAAGAATGACTCGGACTAATACTCAGGTTATATTAGGATTGTTGCTATAATTATGAAATTAAGGTGGTGATATCTAAGAATCAACACAAGATCTTGGGAAATGGTTAAGAAACTAAGGTGTTTCCCATGGTGATCATTCATCCTAGTGCTTTCAACCTAGTCGAACAGACCCCTAATTAACTTTGCATTTTTCAACACTTAAACTCATGGACCGAAGTTCTCCTGAAGTCATTTCTACTTGTATGAAATCGTTTTTCTTGCGGTTGCCAACCCACATTTATTTAATGTATATGATGAAATACAACTATTAGTAGCACTAGTATCAAATCAGATTTTGAGTTTTATGCCACTAATGGTACTTGAGGACTCCACTACAGTGGAAAAAGGTTCTGCCTAGTTCTTTTTGACCACTGCATGGATTCTATGATTGTCTTTGATATTTGATGATGACTCTTTAAACATGGCTATAAGTATTTGATTTACAATTTAGATTAATAAATAAAATTTCATAAATTCAAGCTCAATTTCGTAATTTATGTATAAGTATTTGATGATGACTCTGTATGTTCGCAGATTCTCTTAATTTATATGATTCAAAATAGAAGTACACAAGTTGATATATTAGAAAGGTCTTGGCGATACACAATAGATAGGAACCTCTCGACTTAGTGCTAAGTGGAGTCACTGTGTTTGTATTACTATACCACAATTTTAACATAAAGTCTTAGTAATTATAGGAAGCATCTTTTTATTTTTATTTCCTTTATAATTATTCTCTTTTATTTGCCTTTATATTTTTCTTCTCTTTTTCTCTTTCTTTTCTTCCTTTATATATATTAAAACTTTTTCTTCTTTCTTGTTTTTGTTTTGTTTTGTTTTGTTTTTATATATTCATCTCTATGTATCAACCTTATACCTCATTTACTTTACATATCTATATCTCATTATTTTTATATGTATTTCAATCTATTATATATATATATATATATATATATATATATATATATATATATATTCATTGCTCCTCTTTTCTACCATACGTTCCTGCTTATGATTTATTTTGCTTCTGTTATATGTTCTTTCCCTTTTCCTTATAATCTTCATTCTTTTCCTATTTTATATATCTTTTCTCCTATTGCTCTTCATTTTCCTTTCTCTATTTCTATGTATCTTTATTTTTATTTATTTATTTATTTGCCCTTATATTTTTATTTATTATATATCTACTTATCATTTGCATTATACTTTTGCTTACTTTTCTTACATCTTATATATCTTTATACATAATTGTCCTTTCCATTTTATTTATTATTCCACTTTTCTTTGTGTGCATCACTTCTCTTTTGTCTCAGTGTTTCGAATTCTCAATTTATCTATTTTTTTTTCTTATACTCATGTGTATCTCCCTTCACATTTTTATTATTATTTTTATTTATTTTTTATTTTCTTTTCTCATCCTTTCTACCTTTAACTATTATATACCCCATCTCACTTTACTAACTATATTTTATGCTGTTTTAATATTATATCACACTCACATCTACTATCTCTTCATCTTCTTCTTCTTTTCTTTTCTTTTACATTAACATTTCACACTAAAATATAATAATATAATTTTGAATCTATAAGGCTTTAGACCTTATCACTAATATTATGAAGATTCACAATCATTTATATTAACTAATTAGTAAAATCAATATGTTTAAAGAAATTTCATATATTAACTTGAAATATATATATATATTTAAAATAGTTAAAATAAGCCATTTTTTTTTAACAATTAAAGACCTATATCCTCCCTTATCAAAGTTAAATTTACACTTTTATTAACTTTCTTATACATTGTGGACCAATAAGATATTAAATCAAAAAATTTCATCATAAATTTTATTATTTATTTTTATTACTATATATATATATATATGTTATTTTTATTTTTTATTTTTTGAACTTGCACTTAACTTATTTCATGATTCCCATCAGTAACTTCTCTGTGCTTCATATTGTATGCTAAAGGAAAGATATCATACAGCGTTTTGAAATAAATAGATATCATATTCTTCCTGGATACCATCCTTAATTTTACTTTTCCCTCAAATATATCGTATTCTTCCCGCATACCATCCTTAATTTTATTTTATTCTGTATTTTATTCTGTCCCCCAAATGTTAGTTATTTGTCTGAACATATACCGCTTTTATTATAATTAATTTTAAAATTTCTTGTGCGTAAGACAAAGTATTTTCGAAAATTTGATTACTGTATTCTAACATAGTATATATATAAAATTTATTCAGCACCAACAATAATATATATATATATATATATATTGAATAAAAGCATCATATACCATACTCCATAGAAAATGGAAAAATAATCCAAATGAGTGTTCATCCAAGAAGAGGCGATCGAATACACACCGGTGTGTTTGCGATCCTGCGGTGTTCCAGATTTGGACAGAACCTCCAAATCCATCAAGCTAAGTGACATGAGGCCGAGAGTCAAGCCGGACATCATACCCGCGAAAAGAACCAGCAGCAGAATTATAATAATATAAATCTAGAACTTTGTGGTGCAGCAAACTTCCTCTACGATCATTTTTCTAAACCCTGAAAAGATCCTGTCGAAATCAGGTTCTCTCCTCGTTGTCTTGGGATTCTACTACTAGGTATTTAATCTGAGCAGGAAAGCATAAAATACGAGTTCAAATCCAAAATGGAAGGGAACAAATTCTTCTGCTCCTTAACCCCAAATCTAGAGTTTTGGAATCAAGAAATGGGGCAGGTTGGAAAGCCAATAGAATGGCTTCCATGGTGTGTCTGTATATATGTTTCAATTTAGTTTTATTGTTTTCGTGACTCGATATAATCTCAAGATCTCACAGATATATCATGCAAGAAGTTTCCCCCTTGGAAAATTGTTGCAGGGAGTTCCGAGATAAAATTTCTGAAGTAGAAGTAAGCATTTGAATAATACATCCATACAGCGTGTGGTTTTCTCCCACCGTGGACATTTTTCTCAGAAATTTTTGATACTGTTCAATGAAAATTTTCCTGCGGATACCTTCCAACATTGAAAGAAGCATCCCTGTATGTTACCTTATCGGATGCATCTGTTGGAGAACAGTAATTTCAACCAACCCCGCCGAAAAAAATTAATGCAGGAGGTGTTTAGGTGTTTCTCGAGACTTCTTAGCTTCAAGAAGAAGCTATGTCTACCGACATTCCATAATACAGAAGCTTCTATGCTTTGTATAAATATATGTTCCTGGTAATGCAAATAACAAGTTAAGTTTGTGTTCTGCTGCGTTTTCTTAGATGGTATCAGAGCTCCCCAAGGAGTCTTATGTTTCTTTCATGGTATTAGAGCCGATGGTTTCGACTTGGTGTTTGCAGGTGTGAGTGCCTGCAGTTCTTTGTGTTGTGAGGAGCTGTGTGCTCAGTGAGAGCTAAGTGCTCAGTGAGGGAGCTGTGTGCTCGTGCTTAGTGGTGTAGCCAAGTGTGGAAGAGTATGCGGCCTGGATGTTGGCTCTTAATCGAGGGATGTGAGGTCTCCCTGGATGTTGGCTCTTAATCGAGGGATGTGAGGTCTCCGGCAGCGTGAAGGAAGGTAACCTAAGAGCAGCATGAAATTTGTGTGGATTTGCTCCTGTGTGTATATGTGATATATGCCAGTGCTACTCCTATATGTGTTGGACTATTTGTGTTGTGTGTTACAGATTGGGGCTGTGGCATTGTAAGTGGAGGACGCCTAAGATTTGCCTGATCCTATGAAAAGTGGTGAGAACCGACCTCTCGTGAAAGTTGTGGAAATGTTTTTCGTGAGAGGCAGAGTAGTACAGTGCTATTTGTGGAGAGAGCCTGTTGTGTAGAGAGATTGCTGCACACAGATCGTAAGCCAACTATAAGCGTTGATTTGTGGACAGCTTTGGAGCAAATATTTGTGAAGTTGAAATTTGTGTTGGATCTGGATGCGTATGCTTACTGTATAGCAGATATTTTTATGAAGAAGGAGAGCTCAACAGATGAAATCATCTGTGTGTGGCTAGTGTGTCTGGGATCACAGCCTGAGAAGTTGTAGGGTGAAATTCCTGTGGCTGTTGGGCACTGCATATTTATTGCGTGAAGTGAGGAACTGTGAGCAACATTTGTAGGGCCTGGTGTTCAAAAGAAGGCCGAGTAGTATTTCGGTGAGGTCAGATCTGAGTGTGAAGGAAAGTGCCGAGAAAGAGCGTAGAGTCTTCTATTGGCTGAATTTTGGCTGCGTAAGCTGCTGCGCTGAACAAGAGAGGATGGATCAAACCGGTTTCTTGTTTAAATGATCGCTTGGAAGCTCAGAGCGGAACTCCATAGCTGGTGAAGTCGTTGTCTTTTTTTTTCTCCACGAGAAATTCAAATGTTGCATACTGCAATTATATTTAGCATAAATATTCTGAATTGAATGATCTATTTTCTTGAATGTTCTATTTTCTTTTGAGTAGGGCACATGAGCTTTGGTGCATCATTTTGTGGCTGAATTGAGTGTAAGCTGAGAGTTTGAGCGTTGCTGCCTGTAGCAGGGTGGAGTAATAGTTGTGTGTCAAAGAAGGTGTCGTGTGAAGCCCAAGTTGGGTGGTGTCATAGAGTGTTGGAGCCCACTGGAGTTGTGAGCATGTTTAAGTTGCACTGTGAGTTTGTGCAACCATTGAATCCATGTTTAGTTTCTGTTGTAAAAGGCCCAACTTTCCAGTGGTTCTAATATCCTGACGTTGCAGGCCGCTAAGCCAAATTCATCAAAGGGCCAAGTGTGTGAAGAGCTGTTAAAAAGCTGTTCCTTCGTTTTTGAGTTTGTTGTGTATTTAAAAATGAATTTGCTACATGGTTCGTAGAGTCCTGGGAGAAGTTGCATGAAGACTGTGCGTTGGAACTTGGACGAGGCGTAGATTGCTGGTGCAGCTTGAGGAGTAGTCAGGGCTCAGTGAAAGGAGTGTGAAAGTCGCTGTTTGTGAAGTGCAGAAAGTGTGGCGCCCACAGTGGGGCTCGAATTGTTGGTGTGAAGACTGGAATGCATTGGAGGAAATTCTATTACAGTGTGATGTGTGTGATAGAACGAGAGATTTGAAATAACCTCTACATGGGGTTGGACAAATCTGAGAACTCAAAGTTCTATGTGTTGTTAATATATCTGTGTTTTACTGATATCCATTTTGGGTTTTTTTGTTGCAGTGTTTATATGCGTGTGAGCTGTTGCAGAATTGTGTGAAGCAAACTGTGCTTACTTTAATTGTTGCTACTGCCATGGAGCTGACTCTAGGTTGGGGAAGAATGTGGACTTGGAGCTGACTTGGAGCTAACTTAAAGCATGGGTCGGCAAAGAAGACTAAAACAACAGAGGAGAAACAATGAGAGGATAGGGGTGGAATCTGAAGTATTTCCAACCATAGAATTTATGCTCAATGAAGAATTTATACTCAATGAAGATATGAATCTGGATCAGCCAGAAGATTTTACAGAAGTTGATGTAATATTGAAAAAATTAATGCCAGTGCTGCGATTATTCTCAGGTAAAAATTTTGAACTTTAGGCTATTAAAATGGAAGGGTTATTAGGTTCAGTAGATTTATGGAAATTTGTCCAAGAAACTGATATGAATTCTGAAAATAAGAGCAGACGTGCAATAGCCTTGTTTCTCATTATATCAGCGCTAGATGAAAACATCCTGTCAAGCATTTTAAATGAATTTGGTGAAGTATTTGATCCAAAAATGTTTTGGCATATTCTTGAAATGAAGTATAGCATGAAGTGGAGTCAGAAAGATGAAATTGATGAAATTGTTGTTAAAAATAGTGATTTTCTTGAAAGCATCATAATTGGGATAAAAAATGAAAGTATATGTGTCGCTGACAATAGAGTAGCATGTGATAGTCAGGAAACTTCCTGTGATGCAAAAACTTGTGAAGTCAAATATGAAACTTGTGAAGTCAAATATGATGAGAATTATGTATCTCATGAAGAATGGTTACGTTTGATGCATGAAAAGCAACTCATTGATGAGTTGTTGTTTGGTGAGAGGATATGCCTATATTCATATGCAAATCAAATGCAGGATGACATGATTGCAACAACAAAATTGATTAAAGAGGTTGAAATCATGAATCAACCAATTATGAAAGATGAAAATCTACAGAATGAGGTAGATATTGCAGAGAAAAAAATTGTGGAGGATTCAAAAGCTGATGAAGAGGATTATATCATTGGGCATGACTCAAAATACAATGGTGAGTTTGTAAAACTTGGGTGCATATTGTACAAGACTCTTTCTCATCGAAAGAGGGAAGAGCATGAATTGGATTCCCTTGGGGATGTTGCTTTACATCCCAATCCTGAAGTGGTTGTTGATGCTAAGTACACAAACAAAGAGCAGTTTAAGGAGGTCATAAGCAAATCAAGAAAGGAGAAACTTCACCACTATCTTATGGCGAGAAAGGTGAAAATGAAACTGCGTTTGCAAATAAAAAAGTATGGACCATTTAGAAAGAAGAAAAAAATGAAAGTCTTGTTGTCATGTATTGTTGTAAGCCTAGCTGAGACTTAGACTAGCAGGCATGTCAATTAGGAGTGTTTATATGTATAGTGTATTTTGTGTGTTTTTATATGGTTGAAATTAAGGGGGAGTGTTGGAGAACAATAATTTCAACCAACCCCGTCGAAAAAATTTAATGCGAGAGATGTTTAGGTGTTTCTCGAGACTTCTTAGCTTCAAGAAGAAGCTATGTCTACCGACATTCCATAATCCAGAAGCTTCTATGCTTTGTATAAATTTATGTTCCTGGTAATGCAAATAACAAGTTAAGTTTGTGTTCTGCTGCATTCTCTTACATGGTATCAGAGCTCCTCAAGGAGTCTTCTGTTTCTTTCAGCATCGACTCCTCCTTTCTGGGGATCATAGTATACCTTTTTTAGTATATAAAGCCAGCAAGTCAGGTCAAGACAGGAGCCAAGGAGGGCAGTGAGTTAGTGGATGGAATGTTGATCATTAGTTTTAAATAAACAATCCATGGGAACCGAATCGATTTAAACTGGCATCTAATGGACTGTCCTAATGTACAAACTGCCTCAATCAAATATTTATCATGTATGTGAAGAGCAATAGTCCCATATATGCAAAATTTACCAACATCATTCATCCTAACTCAATCTTCATAAAATGGTGGATTGATACTTAGTTTTACTTATCCCAAATTCTTCAAGTGATTTTGAAGAACATTTACTAGTGATATATATATATATATATATATATATATATATATATATTCTACAGATTTCACTACTTCTTATAGCATAGAATCACACAGAAACATACGCAGAGCCCATAAAGTCCAAAGAGTCTGACATTGTGCTCTGATACCATGTGTAAAGATCAACTTTCATAATTTAACCATTATTAACAAAATTCATACGTGTAAAGCTCTTAATCTTAAAAATTAACAAACATTCACTAAATTCATACCATAGAATTCAGAGTGGGATTTTTGAACAGAATATATATCAATTGACTAATTAATACTTACCTGGAACCGAGTTTGAAGATGTTCTTGATCTGCCATTGCTCCAGCTCTCGTCACCAAACCGTCATTTTCCTCCTAGCCTATCTGAGGTCAACCTTTCCGGTCCCCAGATCCAGAAGACAAGTCTTCTGGCCTCCGTGCCCAAAACTCCAATAACAATCGAGATCACTCCATGACTCTGTTAGAACTCTAGAACTCACTGCTCATGTATCATGCAGTTAGAATTCCTCTGACAGCATCCGAGTCAGTTTACCCATTCACTACCCATGCCCATCAAGTTTACCCCTCTTCTCCTTTTATACACAAACTCCATTCTTGATATTAGAATATGATCATTTAATAAATATCTTTGATTTCTAAAATATCTTTAAAATATTATATTTTAATAAATATCTTAGATTTATTAAAATATTATTAGTTAATAAATATCTTGGTTTTATTAAAATATTATTATTTAATAAATATCTTGGATTTATTAAAACATCATCATTTATTTATTTGCATAAGTCAATACTTTTAATTTTCTTTGAACAAAGTATTAGTTTATATTATGATCATGGTACATATAACTAATACATTCATTATATTATATTATGGTGAGTTAGGGAGTTACTCATACTTCAATAATTCACTCCGTACTCTACACCGAGTTTCTTTTCATAATTACTTAGTGCATGTACTAGTCTCGTACACGTGATACATGGATATGTAGTTATCATATGTAGGTCTTATATGTATGCTAATATTTCTATGTTCCATATAATTCGAGTTGGGGCGTTACAATAGTGGCAAGGGTCGATTCCTGGAATCGACCCCCGCAACCCTAGGGGTTGCAGGGATCAACTGACGAGCAGCGGGAGAGCTGCCAGCTTCCAGGGTTCGAAACGCGTCGGCAATATATTCTTTGTTGTGATTATAACTGAAAAAATTTATATACAAAAATAATATTTGTTTTTGTTTTTTTTTGTTTTGGGTTAATTTTTATTTATTTTTCTTTAAATTATGTGTTTTTTTGAATTTTTCCTTTTTATTTTATTTTTTATTTTTATTTTTTTAATTTATTATTATTATTATTATTATTTTACAACTGATATTTTATCTTTAATACCATGCCTAAAATTCATTGGAATTTTATTTTCATAAGCATGATATGTTATATTTAATGCCATCTTTGGATTTTTAAGTCTTTTCAGAGACACAATAATAAATTATATTTAATACCATGCCTAAAAATCGTTGGAATTTTAAGACTTGATATTTGATTTTTAATGCCATGTTTATCGTTGAAATTTTAAGGTTTTTCCAAGTCATGATATGTTATATTTAATTTCATTATTAAAAATTGTTAAAAATTTATCCTCAAAAGAAAAAGACATTATTCCAACATCAAAACTTTTTTGTTTTCAAAGTGTTTTTTGCACACAAAAAATTGACGACGTTATTCCAGCATCAACACTTTTCATTTTTATGTTGTTTTTCGCACACACAAAATCGGTGATGTTATTCCACCATCAACACTTTTTGTTTCGAGGGTGTTTTTTCAATCCCTTTTTCAAGAAAAAAATTGGGTTTAAGCATAATTTTAAAAAATGTTGAAATTTGACCCTAAAAAAACAGTGCGTTTTGGAAGACACACTTTTCATCTTTGGGTTGTTTTTTAATGTTTTTTGAGTTTTTTTAGGCTATAGTTCTCGTTTTGAGGTAATAGTTCCCATTTGGTAGGTAACTATGTTTAACCCTAATCAACAGTTATTAGTGCTAATCCATTTGTTTAGTATGATTTTTTTTAAACACACTTAACGCACTAAACCAGATTAATGTGCACTTAACTTAAACTAATCCGACCTTTAATCACAGATTAAGTTTGGCAGGTCCGCTATTTTCGGTGTCGCCTCCATTTTTGTCAGACTTAACTGAAGTTTCTCCATATTTGGAGGAGTTTTCCTAGCGAAAATTGAAGAAGCCATAATTTTGGCATATTTAGACCAAATTAGGTTCAAAAAGAGTTAATCCTAGGTGATTTGGATGCTATGAGCATGATGGTGGAGGTTGCAGAGGCAAAAGAGCACTTTTGTAATTGATTTTTCCACTTTGAAGATTAAAGAAGCTTAAGGCCACCAGGAGAGGAGGACATGCCTAGTCTACTTGAAGATCCATTTTTAGAGCCAGAAGAGTCTATTTTGAGGATTTTTGGTCTTATGAATCTAATGGAGCATGTTGCAAAGCCATTGGAGCACAATAGGTGCATCTAATAATATAATTTACCATTAATCCAAAGAGGGCCAAGACATTGAAGCAGGTCCATGGAGATGTAGCCTAGGAGGGTTGAACTTTGTTATCATCTATTGTGTAATGTGTTTATTGTGTGTTATTTCTATGAATTTTACTTGCTATACATGTGTTTTTAACAACTAATTTACTTATGAAATTTCTCATAAAAAAGACACAAAACTTGACACAAAACCCTTTCACAACTTGCTAATTTCAGACGATCTTGAATACACTTATTGAATACTGATGAGGGAGCTAGCACAACAAAAATAGTTTGTCCAGAAGCAGATCATTCTTTGTATAATTTTCCACGAGAGCCTTAATTCCTTAAACATATTAAAGACTTCATATTTATTCATGAGGAAAAATATACATGTATTCCTTGAGAACTCATTTGTAAACGAGATGTAGTACACAAATTTTCCTAGTGATGGAACTAAGAAAGATCCAAACACATCACTGTGCACAATCTCTAATACTCCTTCTGCCCTCTTACCACCATAGGAAAAACTCACCTAATTTTGCTTCCCATATACATAATATTCACATAAATTAAAACCCAAAGAGAAATTAAATATACCTTCTACCATACCATTAACATGTGGTATTCGAAGGCCCTTCTCTCCAATATGTCGTAGTATTTGATGCCACAACATAGTATTTTCACCAGAGACTACAATATTTCTTGCTCCACTTTCAGGAAAAATAAATATATTTTACCCATCAATAATAGTACTTCCCAAAATCTTGTATAGAGTTCCAATCCAAAATCACCTCATCAATATGTGTGCTCCTTGAACCATCTTGCAGGCATATTTCTTGAACATTATCTTTACACTTGTATCATTCATCTTGCTTATATAAATTAAATTTCTAGCTAAATATTGAAATGTGCACAACACCAAGAAGTGTTCACCTAAGAAGACATCACTACCATCATATTTCTTGTATTTGTGGAACCACACCCTATGGGGAGTTATGTGAAATAATGCACCTGAGTTAATGAACCACGCCTCGTGATTTATGTCTATATTCAAAGAAGCCAATTACACATCCCCGCCTTTAGCTAAGGTGGATTTCACCTCTATGGAACGAGCATCATCATATCACTTTCCTTTTTCAAGAGCTTTAGATCTATAATATTTCTTGTAGTGCCCTAATTTTTTTCATTTTCAGCATACCTTTGAAATTTTTCTTAAAGATTTAGATCTCCCTCTAGATTTAGATCTTCCACTTGAGGAATTATTCCTATTTCTTCTCTAAGAACATCCTCTTACAGACAATGTATCTTTGTTTTGGTTCTCCATGTTTTTCCATTTCATCTCCTCTAAAATCAAGGGTGAGACTATTTCATCAAATTTCAAGGTAGTCGTATTGCTACCTCAGGAAGCAACTAGACTATCTCATGAGTCTGGTAGAGAATACAACAAATTGATGCACTTATCTTCATCTAAAATTTTAATATCAACATAAAATAACTAACTTACAACAATATTGAAAGCGTTTAGATGCACTATCACCGAGTTTCCGTCCCTCATCCTCGAGTTATATAGCTTCTTCCGCAGGAACAATATATATTTGAGGGACTTAGAATAATAAAAAGTCCCTAACTTTTCCCACAAAGCTTTCACTATGGCTTCTCCCGAAACATTCAATAATATTGAACTTGATACACACAATTGCATTGTTCTCTTTGCCTTTCGATCCAACTTGGTCCAATCCTTCGTCAACATTGACGTTGGTTTAGTTCTTGGATCCATCCCGATCTATTGATCTTTATCCACCAATAGATCCTCTATCTTGAGCTTCCACAACTCAAACTATTTCCATTAAATTTCCCGATCTCTATCTTTCCATTTTTCGACATCTCCTTTCATCGCAATAATTGATTCAGTATATCTCTCACTGTATCAGGGTCTACCATAGGCCCGAGAAAAAAACTTAGCTACAAAGGCGTCCCTTTGAAGCCAAAACTACTCTAATAGCAAGTGAATATTTTAACCCTATATAGAAATTACCTACAAACGAATTCTTGAAAAAAATAGAAAATATACAATGGCAAGAACAAAAAATATACATAGATATTTTTCTCCTAGAACCCAAAACTGAGAAAAGCTAGATTGATTTTTTATTATATTCCTTTGAATGTTACAAATAATTTTATACACGTTGAAGAATTTATAACCCCTAATCCATTAACCCTGGATTAGAATATAAATGTAGTTCCCTTAACTTGATCTACAATATACCATAGGAAAAACCATCATGCTTAAAACTATGCACAAAACGATGATTGGGTCCATATAAAAATTCTTTCGGGCAGCTACCCCGAATCCCATTTAGGGGGGGCTACTTTACCCCCTAGAAACCCCCCCAACAAGGGGGGCTATCACTCGCCCTACAATCCCCCCACTACACCGATGCAAGGTAGCAATGCTTGAAGCTAGTCATGCAAAGAATATAACAAATACACAACAGGAATGAAGCAAAGGAGGAGATATTCATCATTCTTAATGAGTTATAATTGTTATGAATACTTTATACTAACACATGAAGAGGCTATAAGAACATCTCTTCCTCCCACTTAACCCAAGCATCTCTCTTGGTGGTGGTAAAGTGCCAAAAGAGATGGATCCCTCTCAATCATCTTAGTAAACATGAAATATTAGTGTTTCTTTGCTTTTATCTATTAGTTTTTTTCCTATCAATATATTATAACTAATTAGTTAGACAATAAGAGTTGTTTGACCAGATACTCAACTCTTTTTTAGCTCACTTTTCAACACCATGTATGGATGTTGAAGAGTTTATGGTTTTACCACTAGTTTGGTTTCCCTAGTAGAAAATCAAGGAATACCAAGACTATATGTTATGTACTTCTTTGATTAATCACTAGAAATTTTAACCTTACAAAAAAACACTAATAACATAGAAAAATATGGCCATTAGACAACATCCCCATATTGTCTAACATTCCCCCTTGATTTTTACTATGGGAACAAATACAATTGGATAAGGGGATGACATTAAAATAGACTAAAGATGATGGCAACAAAGAAAATGATGAGGCTAACATCTGTCCTTTCCTAGTCACACTTATTGAAAACTCCCATCCACCTTATCATTTTCAAATATTTGAGAATAAAATCAATAATTTTAGCTCCAACTTTCACTTGTAAAAGAAGAACTTTTTTCAAAGTTATTTCATGTAAATCTTCAAGATTAGAACAACAATGTATTTAACTAGATGCTATTATAAATCATAGTACTATATTAAAAATTTAAGTTTCATTGCGCACATGTTTTTCTTCACTATAACACACTTGGAGTTGAACTTAATGACACAAGATAATGTAATCAACTAATCAAATTCACCTCTACAACTCAAAAAAAATTACACCAGGTTTGATCACATAATAACTATCTTGGTACCATTGTATTTACTAGAGTATATACTACTTTTTTTTACTATGATAGCATTTGCTTTGATACAACAAAAAAAAATACATTTTCTTAAATAAATATGTTCCATGGACACATATCTATGTTTTAAAATATAATAATTAACATTGATATGTAATTCTACGTTTTTAAAAAATAATAATTAATATTAATACGAAATTTGAATTAATAATAATACTTCAAATATATTCAGATTCATATGAAATCAAAACCAATTACATTCTTTAAACATTAAAGATTTGTTTTTACTAAAACAAATTACAATATACAAGTACGGAAATAATTATTAACTTAACATTGTGTGGAATACTCAAAAACCACAATTTACTCAAACTTCTATCAATCTTAAGTACATAAATATATATGGTTCTCAAATTATTAATATATTCCAACTTCATATAATTTAAAAAAACTTAAAACTCTTTGCCCAATTTTTTTTGGAATCTCTTATTTTTAGAAAAATATAAATATATATTTAATTAAATATTAAAATAATAATAATAATAATAATAATATATCTATATCTATATATATATATATTATTTTTAAGAAAAATGTTTTAACAACACACGCTCACATATAGTTGTAGCTAGGCAAAATTGTTTTCTTCTGGTCTTTTGTTTATTAAGCTGAAGGCGTTCTATTGTGGAGTTTTACCCCCAAAAATTACTCGTTCGCCATCTATCTTAGTTTAATAATATTATTTTTGACTGGTGAACTTGCTTACGTCAGGCTTCCTTCCGCGTTGTTTTGCACCAAAAAAGGTGCAAAGGGTAGTTTTACCTTGCTGTAGATTAACTAACATATCTCAACCTCGGGATCCTTATCACTAATAAAAATACATGCATAATCCACTCTGATCTCGGCCCGCTCCATGGGTGCCCATTTTCCAGAGTTAAGTCAATGAGTAAATATATGTGGGCACGTGAGATACAAAATGCTTTTGTATCTTCAAGAAAGGCGGCCTTCTGGAACGAGCATAAACGACGAATGGCAAATCGGATGATATATCAAATTTTCTTCGATCCAATGCGTAACTTTATCCGAAAGCGGCCAAAACCCATCGACATTTTTATCATGTAGCTGCCCAATTTTCTGACTATGAATCTCCAGAATCATTGACTCCTTGATAGCTGCCAAACCCCATCAACATTTTTATCGTGGAGCTGCCCAATTTTCTGACTATGAATCTCCAGAATCTTTGACTCCTTCATAGCTGTCAAAATCCATCAATAATTTTATCCTGTAGCTGCCCATTTTGCTGACTAATTGACTCCAAAACCCATTAATAACTTTACCCTGTTGATACTCACTTTTCTCACTATGAAATACAGAATAATTGACTCGTTGACACCAACGACGCCCAATCCATATAAGGGAAACACATTCTGCAAATATATTCATATTCATCCCACTGTGCTGAACCATGGGCCTCCACAGACTGCTTCGAGATAATTTGTTGAGTGGTTAAGGAAATGGCCACCATGAAAATGGAAAACGTGTATGGTTTTGTATTTTATTTCCTTTGTTTGAAATGCAGTATTTTGTATATTGTTCGTAATATTCTGTATATTGTTCCTTTGTTTTAAATGTAATTATCGGACAAAGAATAATAAGTTACGTATTATTATTTTGAACCGTTTTATAATTTAGTATAGGCAGATGTTTTAGTTGCTTATTGTATAAATAGAAATAATATATAGACATTAAATTGGTGTATGAGATCTCTTTGTTTGTGACACAAGGGATTCATTTCCTACACCAAATTGGTGTATGAGATCCTTTTGTTTGTGGCATAAGAGACTCACCTCCTCGCAGTTTAAGAAAGCATACATACTCTATCTCGTCTGGTTTTGAATCTGTGATCTCTTGGAGGAAACACATGCTCTCAACCATTACGCCTACTTACAAAATAATCTAGAATCTCTTGCAAGATTTTGAAAAATTCTGATAGACATTTTTGAAAAACTAGGTTATAGTTGCCAAATTTCAAGATTTTGGGTATGCCAAGGGTTTCCACCATCAAAAAAAAATAAAAATTCAAATACTCAAACTACCCGATTTTTTGAAAAAATATTACCTATAAAAAACTGTCATCCTACCTATTTTGTGGCATAGACATGATGAACTACAGTTGGTAGTTCGAAACACGTCGGTTCCAAAAATTCATTATGTGAATTTGGGAAAGATTTATAATTAAAAAAAATTATAATTTTAATTATATAAAGTTAAAATAAATTTAAAATTAAAATTAAATAATAATCTAGAATTATAAATTTAGTAATTAATAAATATATAATTAAAAAAAATATTTCAAAAAAATAAATAAATATATGTAAAATATAAATAGTATTTATAAATTAATATATTACTATAAAACAATAAATAGTAATTTATAGTTGTAACTATTATATTTCAAAATTTTATATTAAAAATTAGATGATGATGATGATGATGGTGGTGGTGGTTAACGTCCACTATGGTCTATTAGACCTAAAGAAAAGAGTTATTTAGTTTGATTTAAGATTTTATTTCTATGCTCAAAAAGCTTGAAGAGAAGTCTGTCGAGCTCACTATAATTTTGACATCTTAAAAGGCTAGGAAGGTCAGTATTGCAACAAAGATTATGAAATTGAGCTCTAATGTGGTTGTACGCATGGCACTTTAAGAGGAAGTGTTTTTCATCCTCGATGTTCATATTCTTACAGAGATGGCAGATCCTTTCCATTCATGGTGTTTTAGGATTAATTTTCTTCTTTGAGCTAGTTAAAACAGAGAGATACTTTTGATCTTCTAAGGTGGGGTTGATGACCTCCTTATAATATCTTAATTTTCTTTTAGTTGCTAGATCTTTCTCACACCACATTTTTTCTTTGAACTTAGAAGTAACAATTTTTTAATGTTATTAATGTTTTGCAATGCAACATTCTCGTCGATCTCCCAATGGTTTAACCAGGCCCTGGTGTCTTTATACCAACCTCGTTTAAGCCTTAGGTGGTTTTGGCTAGAATTTAAAGCTAGCTTAGGAAGTCTATGGTCTCCTATGCTATTGAGCTTGTGCTTGTACAATAAAAGCCTAGTCATAGCTAGGCTCTCGATAGGGGAAAGACACACTTCTATAAGGAGAATAGGATAGGGTGTATTGCTTTTAATTTTAAGGTTATATGTTATAAAACACTTCTGGATTTGCTCAATCTTTCTCCAGGATTCTCTAGAGATGCTGCAACCCCAAACCTCACATCCATATAAGATAAAAGGAGTGACTAAAGTTTCAAAGAGGAACTTCTTTCTATCCCACATTATGAGGTTTGCCATTTTACAATTATTTTCAAGACCAAAATAAGCTTTCCACCCCCCATTAATCCTTTTCTGAATGCTATAGTTCTAGTTGAGCTTGTGATGAATATCAATTCCTAGGTACTTGTAAGAAGACACTTCCTCCAAGTTACTATTGTCATACATAAAATTAGCATAAGTGTCCTTCCTGGATTTGATAATCATAACTTTTTTTTTGTCAGCGTTAACAAACATACCCACATGGTAGAGCAAAAATCCTTAAGAAGTCTAAGTTGCTTATCAAGATCAGATAAGCACCTTGCGAGAAACACAATATCGTCAATATAGAAAAAAAAGATAATAACTATAAAAAATTAAGATATATATATATATATATATATATTAAATTAAAAATAAATAACATATATATATATATATATATATATAAATATACAAATAAATAAATAAAATTAATATCATTAAATAATATATAACTATTTTAACTTAAAAAGTATCTAAATAAATCAAATGTCTCACAATAAACTTTCCTCAAGTTTAATATTACAAAAGAGTTTAAATTTTGAAAATTTTAATCTCTTCAACACTTAATAAATATATAGTTAAGATAAAGCTATATTAATTAATAATAATAATATAATTTTAAAATCGAAATATTATATTATATTGTTATTTATTTTAAATATATTTTTAAAATCAAAACATAATTAAATATTATTATTTTTTTTAAATATAATTATCTCTAAATTCAAAATATTAAATATTAAAATTATTAATAATTATTTAATTTTATAATTAAAATCAAATCAAACTCTCAAGAAGAAAATACTGATAAGATCACTAAAACAAATACTAATTTTTGTGTGGAGACACCTAAATCAATTAAACCTCTACATTACAAAACATAAACTTCATGGTTGAATATTCAATTCATGATTTTTTGAGTATTTATCATTTTTCATAGGAGTTGTCTTTAGTGTGATTTATCGTTTTACTGCCCCGGATAGATTCCCCAACAAACTATTGCTGAATAAGCTCTGATCTTCCTGGCTTCAGCACTAGGTTGGGGCTCAGTAAGTAGGGGTGAGGCGCGTAGCGGTTGATAAAGAGAACAGGGTTTTCACGGTGAAGTAAAGGGAAGGTTAAGGTTGGTTCATCCCATCCATCCGGAAAGGTAAATAGTAGTACCCACGCACTAAGCGATTAATTAAGGAAGTGTCTATTCTATAGGGCAGATCTAGGTCTTAAGATGGGTAGGTTGTGTGCGGAAAAAAGGTAGAGTAAAGGGTTGATGCCTTGTCTACGAAGGTGTTCCTTTCCTGGTTGAGGTGATAAGTGAAGTGGGGTAAGGTCTATAGATGGGTGGGTAGCATGCACGTAAGTAAAGGCTAGGCTTCAAAAGTGAATAGCAATGTGAAAAGTGCCAAGAGCAAGGGTGTGGGGTCGGGGTCCCACACACTAAGGCAAGAGCTTGGTCATCAGTCTCCGGTACACCAAGGCTGGGAGTCGGTTTCCGGTACGTCAAGGCTGGCTGGTTAGCTTGCTTGCTGGCAGGTCCAGTACCTTCGTGCTATATTAAACCATGTTACGATTTATATCAAAATTCGAGTAAAAACTTTGAGGTGAAATCTTGATTTATTTAAACTATATTTTTTACTGTATATATGGATTCAACACTCTAAAAAATCCCTAAAGCACTTCCATTGTGCAAGATTACTCATCAAACTTTCGTCTTCAATAAATTTCTACCAAATTTTAAATAAATTAAATCAGAAAAATCCACCAAAAATACTTTCAAAAAATTCACACTAAAAACAACTCCTTTTCATATGTTACAATATATCTAATTACCCACTACTACCAATGATCTTTCATAATAACACTCATTAAATGACTATACGGGCAACTTGCTAATTGTATACGCAATAACAACAATGTAAATGGGCACTCAATACCATAATAGTCGTGATGCTTGCCAATGCGTCATTAGCATTAAAATAATTATTGCATTTACAATGTTATAAAAATTATTCTATTTTTTAATAATAATAAGCATAATAGTTTAGGTGGATTGTTTGTTTTTCTATCCAATCAATTTAATTCTTATACGTTATATGTTGATTTGATGTGATAAGGTTAGAAGAGTAGATGTGGTGGGATATAGATCCATTTTAATATGTTTTAGGATGTTTTATATTTTACTTAAGTTACAAATTATCACTTACTTTCCAAATTATAGTATTGTTATTTATTGGTTTTATAATTTTTTATTAATTTATAGTGAAATTAACCATTGGTTAATTAACAATAGATAATAGGCAAACCATTTTCAATGTGATTATTGCCAAACGTTTTCTTAATAATTTAAGTATGGAACACATAAGCCATAAAATAGATAATATTTAATGACCCAGGCAATGGATTTTTGTAGGTAACTTACTTAAATCCCATTGAGTTTTGTCAATAGATATGGTAAACTCTAATCCCATTGAGTTGTATTTCTATGAACATTCAATTGAGTGGTGTTTATACCTTGGCTATTAATTTGAATCCTATTTCACTTTTCTACTAGACTTTGATTAAGTCAGAGTTTAAACCCAACCTTTAATAGAATGGACCCTATACCTACCGTCCAAGCACTAAGTCAGTTGCTACTGGAAATGATCATTATAATGAATCCTCATCAAGCATTGATGACTCAAAGGGTTTCAATTTGATTTGAAATTAAATCTTGAAATACTTTTATATATTGAATGTAGCTTATTCTAACTTTATAAATAAAGTTTAATTGAGTAATGAAAAATATGTACATGTAGGAAAAACAAAAATAATAAAGGACATCAGAACAAGTTGACAACAAAGTCCACCCTTCATGGGATACATCTCCACATCCACTTTAAATGAGCAATCAATCTATTAAAATTACGAAGAAAACTTGAAATGCTTTCTTTTAGCAACATTGATCGCCAACCTGCATTAAAAATGCCTTCAAGAGCCCTCTAGGGAGATTATAACACTACCGAATTACTCTTCCCATTTACTTCCCACAAAATAATTTATTTATGACCTTTATTTCCCAAAATTTTTCTAGAAAATACACCTTAAAATAATTTCTACATAATGTATTTCACAATTTTAAGCCACAATGCAATGGTAAGGCACAAGGTTGGTATAGGTGAGGTTGTGATTTCAATCCTCAATTGTCCATGAATTTTTGGATATGATATGATTTTTTTGGTATAACCACTAAAAGTAATCTTTATCTAAATGAATCCATAGATAACTTAACACATTTGCAACCTTTGGTGTAGCGGTAAGTCTTGGGGTTGGCATATGGGATGCCAATGGTTTGAACCTTTGGTGTAGTGGTAAGACTTAGGGTTGACATATGGGAGATCAATAGTTTGAATTGTGGGTGCATATTTTGTGGGATTTCATTTGCAACAAACAACATAAATAATAGAACCTTTGCCTAGTTTAACATGACACGCATGCTAGCCTAGCGGTAAGGTGTAGCATTTGTGCCAACTAGGTTGGGCATTTGAATCTTGTAATTTCTATATTTTTGCAATATTTATTTTACCTTCTATGCATCTAGTCCATGTAGACCTTCTATAGGGTCCATGTGGTAACCTCTAGTTGGTCCCCATGGAAATGGTTGGTTGGTCCACGTGTTGCCATGTGGAGAAATTTTAAGGTAAAAAGTAAGCCTCAAAACAAAAATGTACAACAAAAATAAACTTTATAAAAGCTCAATACGATTCAATATGATGATGTCATCCATGGGAGATGATTCACCATTTTTGGAGTAAAAAGGTAAAAGGATTAAAAAAAATAAAAAAATAGTTTTTCAATTTGTATTTTCAACTTATCTCCCTATGATTTTACTCAAATTTCGAGTGGGAGCACTCATTGGATGTAGAATTTAATTTCACATCCAATGATTACCCATGCAACACTTTCGATAGATTCTACTACACGAAATTTATCAAATACATGAAAAATTGTGATTGCAATCATGTTTTTTCATGTATTTTACATTTTCATGTAGTAGGGTCCATGGAAAGTATGCAACATAAGTACTCTTTGGATGCAAAATTAAATTCCACATCCAATGATTGCCCCCGCTCGAAATTTGAGTAAAAGCGTAGGGAGATAAGTTGAAAATACTAGTTGAAAAAGTAGTTTTTCATTTTTTCACACCAAAACTTAATGAGGAAATCTAACATTATTTTATTATTTCCACTATTATTTTATAATATTCCTTATGAGGCCCATTTTAGACCTCAAAATTTCTCTAATGCATCCTTGTGTGTCTCACCCTCATCTTATCTTCAACTTACGAAGGCTATAAATTTCACATATGGTGTCCATTTGCGCTCGTTTAAATTGTGTTGGAAAGCTCTTGACAAGCTCTTCAACATTATAGATTTTCATCATTTGAAACTATCAATTTGGATTAACTATGATAATCCTTTTGGATTAATCCTCCGTATTAAGAAGCTTCTCGACCACCAAAATCATGATTGTATTCAACATGTGCTGGTATAACTCTCTCACTTTTATGAGTTCCATCCATCATGATTTACTTGGATTCACTCCTTTTAAACCCATACAAAGATATTCAACATCACATTTTCATGAATTCCTCACATTCTTATTAATAATAACATCTTCATACAAATCCTTGAGATATTCAAGAGAAAAATCATCAACGAAAGGAACTTGAACATTCATATCTTGATCCATAATTAGAGGACGCTCATATAGATTCAAATTTTAAATATTCACCATTGAATACATCTGCATATATGGATGTAAATCTAACCAAACATCATTATCACTGATCTTTTCCAAAATTGTAAATGGACTATACTTGATCGATTTGAACTTTTTGCCTTCACCTTTAAGACATTATTTGGTGTTATAAAGCCAAAATTGATCACTAACTTGGAAATGATGATCGACTTGATGCATGCCATGCCTGGCCTTATACTTGGCTTAGATATTTTCCATTTTTTCTCGCACAATAAGTTTCTTTGGGTATACTATGGAGATTTGCGCAAGATTTAGATCATCTAAGCCATATGTAATAAAACCCTTGTCATGACCTACAAATTTGTGAATAAACTTCTTGATGTTTCAAAGGAGAGGTTTTCATAGTTGGAAGCACAAGTTACAAATATGAACCATAATGTGAATCTCTTCGTGGTGTCCCTTACCAATAAGCTTAGGATATTAAGAAATATCAGGGTTTTATTACAAACGTTTGGTCAGTAGGGAGATTAGGAGATTGAAAAGAAACAAAGAAGGACCAGCAAAAAGAACCCAAAAAATATCAACCTAGTTTAAGTGTCATGAACCATTCATAGTTCATCTCAAAAATTAAAGTGAAGGTCGATATCAAGCCATATCAAGTAAATATCAATGCTTTGAACATAAATCATTGGTTTCATCAATTAGAAGTTTCTTTCAGTGTTCATCATATAGAGGAAGAATAGAAGACTTCATTTGTGTGGCTAAAATCAAAGGACCATGCCCTGACCTGGTGGAAAATCAACATAGAGACCTTGAGGTTTGAGGGAGATCCTCTTGTGGCTAAGTAAGAGGAATTTGTAATAGCCAATAACACTACTAACTAAAAATTTTCAAAAAATTGCTTCAAACAAATATACCATTAATTTCTTTCCGAGTGACACAATAAGAATTGCACAATTTCACACAATAGAAAACCATCATGTCAAATAAAGTTACAAGTGTGAAAACGTATAAATTAGAAAGATGTTGCAACTCTATATATAGTTATTAATGTAATTCTATGAAGGAAAATTACATAAAATATTGAGACAAGTCTTGATGAATAAACTCCTGAGAGTGATTTCCCTTAAAATTATTAATAATTCATCCCCTCAACAAAATATTTTGGCCTCTTTGCAATACACAAATCAGGCCTCCTTGTCAATATGATTCGACCCTCAAATATGATCAATTAGGCTCTCCTTGTGCATGCAAATTTAGCCTTAGAATTTAGATATCTTAGCTCCTTACTGATGGATCAAATAAACCCCTTAGAGAAGAGTGATTTAGCTTCTTATTTTCTCAGGTAACTCATCCTCCAATTCTCTCAAGCAACTCAACCTCCTTAGAAAATCGGCCCAAGAAATTCAATGACAATTCGACTTTCTGAAGTACTATAATTTCCATAATAATTGCAAGCTCCCTAAATTGAGTTATTCAACCTCTCTTAGAAAATTAATGTAGCCCTCAAGGCCTACTAATTTGACCCTCTGAATTAAGAAACATAGGGTTATCCATAATTAATTGAGTCGCTCTCTTGGGAAGAAAACAAGAGCTCAACCCCTAAAATTATAATCTAATTTGGCCTCCTAGAATGTAATAAAATTCATCCTCCTTCAATTGAAATCGATCCTGACTACAAAAATTGACCTCTTAAAGTAACAACTTGATATCCCTATAAATATCACAAATGATTTTCTAGTGTGGATTTAAAACCACTGAAATGAACTTCCACTAGCTAGGGTGTATATTCCAACACTAGAACTCGGAAATATTGAGGGTTTCTCCCTCACTTAGTAATCTGATCAAATTATTGTTAATACAAAATTAATTATTCGCACATCCCCCTTTGAGTCTCCTTCTCTTTAATGATAATATTTTCCTCCTCTGAAAATCATGGGTGGTAAGCAAAAACCATGGGTCACTTTATTTTTCTAAAGTGACTTTTTACCACCTTTATTAAATTTATTATTGTAATGTATTAACCCCTTTTATTCTTTCGATAGCTCATGGGATATAGATAAGATATGACTCCAAACCTTTGATGCTTCTATGGATTGGAAAGGGACATTATAATCCTCCCTTCTCGAATTTTCTTGTCCTCGAGCAACTACAAGTTCAGGTGCTTCAATATTTATTCACCTTCCCATGTAGCATATTCCACTAGAAATTCCTTCCAGTAAATTAAATATTCTTGGATGAATCTACTCCTCAACCTCATTTCCCTCATGTCCATGACCTCCTCTAGAATAAGGACTAATTCCCCTTCATTTTCAAGCGATAGAAGCCTTGTTGTGGCCTTAACTTGATGTACAAGAACCTTTTGAAGGCAAGATACATGAAAAAAATTGTGAATCTTTCTTTCTTTCAGTAATTCCAATTCATAAGAAACCTACTCAATCTTCTTGATCACCATGTAAGGTCCACAAAATCATGGCTTTAATTTCTTAAAGCCACCCTTTTTCAAGGATGATTTCTTATATGATTGAAATCTCAAGAAAATAAGATCCCCCTCCTGAAAGCTATGCTCCAGCCTATGGCAATTCACATACATATTATACTAATTTTGGGATACCTATAGGTTATCCTTGAGGATTCTAAGAGTATACTAATTTTCCTACAACTAATCCCTAGCCATCGATTCCCTACTATCTCCTAGTGCCATCTCAATGAATGTGGGAGCATCATACCCATACAATGCTCCGCAGGGATGCATCCTGAAAAACATATGTTACATGGTGTTATAACAATAGTTACACAAGTGAAACCACCTAATCCATGTTTTACGATGTTTGACCACATATTTCCTCAAATATCCTACCACCCATTTGTTAATGATCTATGTCTAGCCATCTTTCTGTGGATGATAACTAGTACTCAGGGTCAGCTCTATGTCGAGTAACATACATAGTTCCTACCAAAATTATTTGAGGAATATTATATCTTGGTCACTGATAATGTGTTTAGAAACTCCATGCAATATGAAGGCCTCTTGAAATAATGTCTCTACCACCTAACCGCACACTAGTTAGAATATATGACCATGAAATGAGAAAAATTATTAGCCTATACACCACCACAAAGATACAGTCTCCTCATTGTACCTAAAATTCTCTATAATGAAATCCATCAAAATTATTTCCCATTTTTTTATCTAGGATCGGTAACTGTTGTAGTAGACATGTCGAATGAGTCTTATCAATTTCATTCTACTAGAAAAGATAACATTTCTACACATCTCCAAACACCCCCCTTGAGGCTCTTCCATGAAAATCTCTCTCGTTCATGCATGTATGTTTTGAATAATCATTTGATGTTTGGATAGGGATGAGTCATTGATGGCCCTGATCATTCTCTATTTTAGCTATGACTCGGGACCAAAAATATCCTCCCTTTGTAAAATATGATTTCATTGACAACCCTGTACCTTTCCTCCTAAATTAATCCATCCATCAACTTGGATAAAAAATATTCTTGGAGTACTCAACTAGTAGAAGTTCCTTCTAATCACTATTAATCCCAATGAGAAAGCATTCCACTGGTATCCTAGAGAGATAATTGACCACCACATTCTTATTCCTCTTCACATACTCCATGTTGAAGTCATAGACATGAATTTTGTTAACCCATTTCTATTGCCTCTCATTGAGATCAATTTTCTCCAAAAAATATTTCATGTTTTTGTGGTATGTCGTGACCACGTACCTTCCTCCCACTATGTACTACCTGAAATTTTCTAGTGCATGCATTATGGCTAACATCTCATTGTCATATATTGATTAGAGCCTCTATATATCCCTTATATTTAGACTCTTGAAATCTATTTTATGTCAGTCTTGTATTATTATTACTCCTATGCCTTCTCTTGAGGCAACACACTCTAAAATAAAGGGACATGAGAAACATAGAAGTGTGAGAACAAGACAAGAACTGATTACCTCCTTGCAACTTTCAAAAGTGTGTTGAACTTCTTTTGTCCATTTGAAATCCCCTTTCTTCATCGAATATGTTAAGGGTAGCACTAATTGTGAGTAACCATTGAAAAAATTCTGATAATAATTGCATATCCCCATGAATCCCCATAACTCAGTGAGTTTCTTAGGTGTTGGTCATTTAATTAGAGCCTGGATATTTTCCTAGTTGACCTAAAATCCTCCCAAACTGATGATGCTTCCAAGACACAAAATATTTGTCATTCCAAACTATAATTTAGAGTCTTTAGCAAAGAGATAATGCTCCTTTAATATTCTTAGTAACTCCTCTAGGAGTGTCAAATGCTCCTCCCAAGTTCTGATATAATTGAGGAGATAATCAAAGAAAAGTAGCGGAAAATTTCATAGTTTCCTTCTAAATGTATGATTCATACATGACTAGAAGGTAGCTACTGTGTTCATTAATCCAAATGGCATGAAAAGAAACTCATAGTGCCCATAGTGGCACATGAAGGATTCTTTTTTCATGCCATGCTCTTGAACCCCGAACTTATGATAACCTAAACTTAAATCAATTTTGGAGAAGTACACTACCCTATGCAACTCATCCAAGAGCTCATCGATTTTTGGTATTGTGTATTTTTTCTTTATCATCTTCTTGATAAGGGCTCTTTATTCCATGTACATCCTCATTGTCCCATATTTATTCTTATTAATTACTATGGAGGATGCAAATGGGCTAGTGTTGGGCCTTATGTTACCCATATCCAATAATTACTTAATGGACTTCTCGATATCCTCCTTAAATATTTTGGGGTTCTTATCTGGTGCGGTGATGACTAGCTTGGTCCCCTCCTCTAATTCTATAGCATGCTTGAAACCCATGTATGGTGGTTTACCTAGCAGAATATTGTCGAAGACCTTAGACTAGTGCTTGTTCAACAAATCCTAGATCTCTGCTAGGTAATGTCTATCCCCATATGATGCCTTTTGTTGCATTACCATGCACTATGCAACCCATGTTGTGTCTCCATGCCAAAAAATAGCTTCCATTCTATTAACGCTCACCACTCTTGGAGCATCAATGCTCATTCTTGTAACAACATCGAGTTAAGTTTTCATGTAATAAAGGATAATAAATGCAAAATAAGACCAATGTCATGGAAATCATATTCCAAGCTGAATGTTGCGGAAACACTTTAGTGGGAATCACTTGTGGTTCAATAATGGCTATGGAAATTGGAAAAGGCATTGGCAAAGGAAAAGAGGAAATAATTGACATTTAATTATGAGAAATAAAGGTAAATAGGAGAAAAGGAAGGTAAATAGACACATATTTTCATGCAAGGGAAACTAGAGGAAAATGAAGAAAAAAGGGGGCATCAATGATAAAAATGCATCAGAGAAACAATTTACGACTTTTGTTAGTTTAGTCTTGGTTCTATCCTTACATTCTCATACAGTATTGCACACTTAGAGTATTCTTGGAGCACTTTAGTATTCACTTGGATTTGGAGAACGAAAGAGAGCAAGAAAATAAACGAAAAGGAAAAGAAAAGGAAAGTGAAGCAAATCCAAGAGAAGGAAAAATCAACATCGTCAGCAGAAAGATCTTGTAGGTAACAAGTTGCATGTGTGATTTTCTTACTAGGATGTGCATTTGTTTATTTGTTTCATTTGATATCATTGGAATAGGTTTTTCCTAGTTTGACAGTGGTTTTAGCCTTGCATTTCCATTTCGTGGATAGCCATGGTGTGATGGGATTAATTCCTGGTTGAGCTTTGGATTTCCGGAAGGTTTTGGAACCGATTGAGGTGGTCTCAGGAAAATACCAAGGGTTTGGGGTGGCGATGGTTTTCTCTAGAAATCCCTCAAAAGGTGGGTGGAAACAGGAAAATTCCTCAAGGTATGGTGAAGGAATTATGAGGTATCTGAGCTTGGTTTGGTTTTGGGATCTTGGAACCGGTTTAAGTGAGATCATGGTAGCTTGAGGGTGGAGATGTTTTAACATTTGGAGACCCTATTTGGTTATGTATTGGTTTATCCCATGAGATCCCACATTCATATTTGGAATATGGCACGAGGGTGATTGGATGAAATAAATATTTGGTTCAACCCAATCTTTTGTCCGGTGGTACATGGAAGTCCATGAATTGGTTGGATTTTTTATAAGTTAATATCTATTATTATTCTAATGTAATTAATGAGCACATGCACTTTTTATTATGTTGATTTTATGATCAATTTATTATGGTTGTTATTCTGGTTAGAATTTGGTTATATACCTGGTTATATGATGTGCTGTCGCTATGGATTTCTTTCATGATTTGATAAGTCATTGAATGATTGATGAATGCATGTGATAACAAGTGTTGTTTCAGTTAGCTAGAGAAGGCATTGAGCCTTCTTCATGATTCTCATATGAAGTTCAGAAGTTTATGATTGGATATGCTTTCATGACATGTAGCTTATAAGTTTATTATATGTTTGATGAAATGTATATCTTGCAGTAGGCATGTATTGGTCAAGATCTTGTTCAATTTTTGAATGGTTAGCCTTGTCATAACCTTATTTATGTTTTTTGAAATGTATAGGAAGTTCTGGGTAGTGGTATGGAGGCTACCCTGAAAACGTTGGATAGATATCTTGACCGCATGCATTGAACAGGGAAATTTGGGCTATAATGGCACGCAGACAGGCTTATAGGTGCGATTGGATCCTCATAATCGTACGCAAAGTGTGTCAAGGGTGTGGTTGGGGTGTAAAAATAGTGAAAAAGAGTTCCAACTTAGGGATTGATCACCTAGGGTGGTTGGTAAGCTCTTGAGTGATTTGTATTCTTTGAGAGATGTCAGTTTACTTTTGGTTTTTAGGCCCCACTTCCATAATTGGAACTTGGAGGTCGGGTCATATAATAGTGACACTCAACTCATGTTTACCCTAGAGACCTTGTAAAAGTGGGTAAATGTGGTAGGGGGCGTTACATTCCTCTTATAATAACCATTTTTATTTCTTGTGTGACCCACTTCATTCACATGGTACGATAATCCTTCCAATGCCTTCCTATAGAAATGATCCATTACATGCCCAACACCACATTGATGTCATCAATCTCAACTACATAGAAGTCATCCACTAGGGTGTAATTTCCCATCTTCAATTATATCTGAGGAACCTTCCTCAAACAAGTCATCCTTCATCATTGTACCACCTTTACATCAAAATACATAAAATTCTTCTATAACCATAATCCTCCTAGATACCAGGGCTGCATCTATGAAATTATGAGTGGATCCCCCATCAATGAGGACTGTGGCTCGTTTCCATTATATTACTCCCCTCACTCTAAAGGTGTTGCACATGGGAAAACATGAGATCTTGGCTACAGTTCCCCCTTTGGTCTCTCTCCTCGATGGCTCTTCATCATTACTATTGTTGCTATGTTGTTCCTCCCGTGTTTCAACTTGTTCTCCCTCCTCTTCATTGTATGGAATTACTTCTATATAATGGACATTTCCCTTACCCATACATCTATGGCCTAGGATCCAAGGTTCTTTACAGTTGTAGCAAAGCTTATTTCTCCTTCGATCATCCCTGGTTTCTTGCATATGTGGTTCTTCCCCTCCCATGGCTTCTTCTCCTTATTCTTTGGTGGGGGGATGAATTTGGATGGGGCCTTTTCAATAGTGCATCTTCCATATCCCTAGTTCTATCAATAACATCCTGAAGTGTAATAGGCTTAAAATGTTAACCTAACCTCTCAATGGATCGCTTAGCCCTTCCAAAAATAGCATCACCAATCAATCCTGTGATATATCTATCACCATCATCGCTAAACTCTCGAACTCTGTGATGTAGCTATATGGCCCCCCCATTTACTTAAGTTGTGCTAAATCCTTGAAATGTAGCTTTACATTTTTATTTTCAAATACTTGGATCTATCTATCACTTAACACCAAATTAGGGAAAATTTTAGGGGCTAATATTCGCAAGTGGGCTAATTTTCCATGCTTTTTCCGAAAAAAAAGATTCGTTAATTTCCATTTTTTCTAAAAATTATTCGCCCAAATTTTATAGTATAATTTTTTTTTACCTTAAAAATCGCCAACATTTTATATACAGACCATATAAAATTATAAGAAATTTGAATAATTTTACAAAAACATTGCCAAACGTTTTTAAAATTGCATATTATATACTAGTGAGATTCGTCAATGTTTCTGAACTCTAAAATAAATTTCCATCCTTAAAATTTTCCCTGCTCCAAATAGGAGGTGATTTTGGCATGCCCGAGTGTGGACAACCTATGGTACCACCATTCATGTTATTTTCCATCCAAAATTAGTGTGACATATTGTATTTCATCTTATTCTCTCATGGGGTTAAGCTAGAAATATGTGTCCAGATTTTGTACCCATGCTCATTAGGGGAATTTTGAGGTAAAAAATGGGCCTCAAAATGAAAAATATACTTGAAAAAAAAAATTTAAGAGAACCAATAGGATTCAATATTATGATGTCATCCCTAGGGGGCAACATTTCTAGAGGGAAAATAAGAAAACTATTTTTTCTAAGTCATAGTTCTTACTTATCTCCTTGTAAGTTTACTCAAATTTCAAGTGTGTACACTCATTGGATGCATAATTAGATTTTAAATCCTAGTACCCACTTTGAATAGTTTTGAGTAGATATACAATAAAAATATTCAAAATACATGAAAGATGTGTTTAAACATGATTTTTCATGTATTTTAATTTTTTCTCAGTGTATATCTACTCAAAAGTATGTAGAATGTGTACTCGTTGGATGCAAAATCTAGTTATGCATATGAGTGTAGACACTTGATATTTGAGTAAACTTACAAGGAGATAAGCCAAAAATACGTTAAAAATGTATTTTTATTTCTTCTCTTTTAAAAATTCATAACTCTTATTTTATTATTTTTAATAGTATTTTATTATTTTCCTTAGGAGGCCAATTTTAGACCTGGAAATGCCCTTAATGCTAGCTATACTATTGGAATTCCCGTTGAAGGTTGGGATGCTTATCTTTCTTTCCTTTTTTGGGACCTCGATGTTTATCCACCACTTTTTATGGTCCTTTGATTTATTCCTATGCTTGACCGTGTACTAATTTTGGAGTGACATTTGTGCATGAAACTCTACACCTAGTGCCTTGTACTCCCTCATATAGTCCAAGAAACTTTCGTCTCACCATTGTTGCTTTTCGGTTGTTTCCTCCAAGAATTTGGGAAATAGTGGCCGAGATGTAGCGTTATTCACTAGTCGGGAAACCAAATTAGATGAATTGTTGGCCTCACCATGATGATTTCCATATCCTCTGAGAAAACTATAATTTCTATTTGACCCTTCTACTCCATTGTTGGGTTGATTCGAATGAAGGTTAACCATGGAATTAACGATGTTTTTGTAGTATCCCAAAAGGGGGAATGCAATAATACACAAAAAAAATATTTGAAACTGAAACAAGTATACATAAAGATTTAATAATACCATAAATATACAGAATAGGTGAGCCTTTTATTATTTTTGGAGATGGATTTCAGATTACAATAGTGCTCAAATAGATACACTTAAGCCAAATACATAGGCTAGAATGACCCTAAAAACATTCCAAAGCAGGCACTGCGTAACTGGAGAGATGTTGGAGCAAATATTGTGTTGTCCCTTCAACAGATGATGTACATATGACTGTTGGCTGAAAAGAAAAATGAAGATCTATGGAAATATAGAACTCTGATGATGCTAAGATTCTAGATTTGGGCACTATGATGGATACCCAAGATAACCCAGAAAGGATTTTCCAACTCTATGAATCTAGGAAAATCACCCTCTTAGGGCTTCACTATACAACTGTTGGGTATGTAGATGTGAAGCTAGATATGAATGTAAGATGGCTGAACTAAAGTAAAAATTAGATCTATGCTTTGAGGGTCAATCCCTCCTACAGATCTCCAAGCTCCAAGCTTGAGATCTTGCCTCTTCTTCCTCCTCCTCAAGATGCAACTATTGTAAAACACAAAAGCTACGAAAACTGCACTGTATAGGAGGGAGAGGCTCAATCCTTCTGATATATACTCCAAATAAACTCCAAGCTGATGGAAACAGTGATGGAAAGGTGAGGTAATGATCCCTCACAGGATTCCAAGCTAAAGTGCTAGAAACTTCCTTCCTCCTCTAGATCTGCAATGATGGACTGTGCAATCCTTGATGGGACTACTGCTGATAGGAAATGAATAATGTTTGTCCTGATTCCATATCTGGAATGAGGCTCCCGGAATACTAATATTGAAGTACAAGGTGACAGGAAAAATCCTTCACTGGTTCCTCAACTAAAATACTAAAGACAACCACCTCCTCTCAAACCCTTCTTCAGAAATGCGTAATTTTTGAATGTATGTGTTCTGTAGAGAGTAGGAATAGTGTGGCACCAATGCTTGATGATGAATATCAGCACATGATACCTTCCCAGAGTAGGCTTTCAAAGTCCCCCGTGGGTAAGGGTGGGATTTCCACTTGGAAATACCCGGTGCTAAACAACACTGCAAACTTAGCTAAACAACATAAGCATGCATAGAAATGTCAAGTGAAAAATCCAGATCTAAACAGATCAAAAATAATAATACAAAGCCTTCCTATAATGTTTCCTTCATCTTCATTATATATTTTGTGAACCTTCCCATGCCTTGGCCCACTGCATAACTGCGTTGTACATGTAGACATAGGTATCCATGCTAATTGTGCTTTCTCTCCATGATCTCCATCATGTATGCATGTAATGATCACTCTCTCCATCATGTGTGCATTAAATGCACTACTTCCTCCATCATCTCATCATAAATGCTTTATGATCTTACATTTGATTCCTTCCATGATCTTATCTGACTGCCTCAACCTCCTGATATTTCTCATAAATGAGACATGATCTCCACTCCTTTCACATTAAGAAGTTGCTCCGCTACTCCATAATGTAGATCTAGATCTAAAATATCCACATACACACATCAAAAGTGTATTTTATTCATCTATGGGTTTTGTGGGTCCCTCCACCCTCTTATTTACTTAATTAAGCATGGGAATTAAGAACTCTAATATTCCAATTATCTTTGTGGAAAATTGGGAATATTACAATCATCCTCAGAAAAATGTTGCTTGTCCTCAAGCAACTGCAAAAGTGGATGCTACAACAAAAATCCTCCCTCCAAATGGCATCCTCATATGGAAGGCCTCCCCATCTGTCACAATGTGTCATGCATGTACAACTCCAAATTTGCCTCTCTATAATGTCTAGAATGGCCTCCAATTGAAAAGTTAGATACCCACCCTCATCAATGAATCTCCAAGTGGAAACAATATGATGTCCAAAGATCTCCTTTATACATGAGATACATGAAATGAAGTGGTTTCTTCCCAAAGTGAAAGGTCCCAACCCATGAACTATCTCTCCAACCCATGAAAAATAAATTAGATTGCATATATCAATGATCTCATCATTAGTCCTTTTGGCCATGTAGGATCCAAACATAACATCAACATAGTGAAAAACAAGAAGTAGAGACATATGGAAAAACATGAACAATGTCAAACCATATTCTCCCAATAACAACCAACTCAGCAAGGCCTTCTACTGCCATGTTAGATCATCATGAAAACAAGTAAGTGAGTGATACTCTCTCAATAGGAGCCACCGCAACAATGCTTCTTGCTGCCATGCCAAATCAGCATCAATATAGATATGAGTGTCATACTCTCTCAATAGAAGCCACCGTATCAATGCCTCTTGCTTCCACACCACATCATCATTGTACCAAATGTAGTGGCCATATTCTCTTAAGAGAAGCCACCATAGTAAGGCATCTTGTTATCCCATCACATCATCATCATACCATGTACAATGACCACAATCCCCCAACAAAAGCCAACATTGAAAGGCTTCCTGTTGCCATCCTCCTTCAATGTCATGCAACGTATGGGAAAAAATCAGTCCATACTCTCCCAAGAGTAACCAAAGAAACAAGGATTCTTGCTGCCTCCTTACACCATCATGATGCAAGTCATGGAGCAACAACATAGTAATAGACATGTGAAATTTCTCATTAGAATAATACAAACAAGCTCCCTTATGCCACATCATGTGAGAGTTATGCTTTCCGACCAAACCCAAGTAAATACACAAACATGAGATATATCCCAAATGGAAATACATGTAAAGACATGAGACATATCCCAAACAAGAGCAAATACAAGGACATAAGATATATCATGAGATGTCCAAACTCTCTCATCAATAACCAGCGCATCCATGCCTCCTGCTACTGCATGTTATCCGTGATATACATGGCATGGATCCTGGAAATGTGAGATGTTGGGTTGTATCCATAATCACCCAAAATCAACCAACGTAGCCATGCTTCTTGTTTCCCGGTATCATAGATCAGCAGGAAGGTAGGAAACCTCCCGTTCCTCATCTGGATCCATTCATCCCAATGCGGATGATGAATTATGCAAAGATCAAACTTGGTATCCTCCCATTGTATAACACCAACATCCTCCAACTGAATAGCTTTGCACTCTATGATATGTTTAAGTGCACCTCCATTGAGGTCTCTCCATGAGATTATCCTATCATTGGCCCTCAAAAACCCATAAGGTTCTGAAAATGTTGTAGGTAGAAGTCTCTCTTTGAGCTATGAGATTCTCATTGAGAAAGTGTCAACTTGAAAAGGGAAAAGATTGCCCATCTCAAGATGTCTACCATCTATCATCTAATTCTCCAATGCTTCATGAATGAAGCTACCATTGGAATGCTCCACCAATGAATGGGTCCTCTTCTCATCATTGTTACTCATTAACAGTGTTGTATCACCTGTCTTATAGCAAGGTACAATGGCGAACTCATAGCCAGCCATTGTACATAGGATCATACTCATCCCATCTTTTGAAACTCCACATTACAACTCAAAGGGTTGATTGTAGCTCATCGATGAAAAACTGGGATAGTTATTCATCTCTTCCTTGATTAGATCAAGGGTCCTCTGCTCAGTGATATGTTTTTGCTTCAAATCAGCATGCTACTCGAACCCATGGTTATGCATTAGCCCTGACGACATGCCCTCATAAGTTTCAATAATAGGTACTGAAACAATATGATATTGAAATGAATGCAAACCTTGGACCAAATGATGTTTGAGAACCTCTTGCAAGACCACAAGAGTTCCTCCAACTGGAACAATGGACTCTCCAACCTCTGGTAAGAGTGATGGCTTCTCTTCTACAACTGTACCAGCATTGGAATATGTCTCCTCCTCATCATGCATCTCATCAATCATGCATGGGGCTTTAAATGTCAAGAACTCAAGAACATCTTGCAAAGATGAAGGTGATCCTCCTCTTGATGTAAATACATTTGCAGCTCGTGGTGGTAGAGGCTCCTCCTCCTGAGTGATAATGAGGACATCTATCTTGGGTTCTTCATGAACTATCTCCTTGATGATGGGAGATGTCACTACGTGAGATGTCTCTATTTTCTTTCTACCATACCTCTTCTTTAGTATTTGAATAAAGTCGGCATAATCAGACACTTTCATGTGTGACAAATGATTGAACCACCAATTTCTTGCTTCACCCTCTAGATGTAGTGGTGCAAAATCCATAGCCTCTCTTTCTGATATAGGATATTTCAGAAATAAGGTAGCCACTTCTTCCCTCAATTCCCTCAATGTTCTTGTGGAAGATCCATCAAATGTAGGCAAGAAGAATCTATGCCTATTTATTCTATTGTTGCTTCAGGATCTCCTCTCTTCTTTGAATTGAAAAAAATGTTGGAGAGAGAAATTCTCCTTCAATGCTCTTGGTTGTGCTTTGTATTCAGAAAAATCTTTAATTAGCATCTCATGCCCCAAGCCTCCTTCATATTCAGACCATTCACCTTCCTTCTCAAAGAAAGTGGATCTAGAAGAATGGTGTGAAGATTTTTGCTTCTCCGGTATTCTTTGGTGCTGATAAGACGTACTGGGACCTTCTTCATTTTGAAACCTTTTAGAGGTTTCTCTTTGCCTTTTGTTGGGCAGTGAAAGAGGTATGAAATTATTATGCATTTATTCATTCTTTACCATAAATATACTCCTGTTTTCCTTGGAAAGGTAATTTATCATAGGAATTACAATAGAATTGGAAAGGTTTATGATTACTACGAAAAGATGACTAAAAGCTACTATTTGATTGACAAACAGGAATTTGGAGAGGCGAGTAGTTGTACCAAAGGCGGGGTTGAGAAAAATCTAACTGCTGTTCCAACATCGTTGAATCATATCTAGCCAAAGGCAAGGAGATCTGAATGAATAGCCCAGAAAGGACAGGGAACAAATCGGCCTCAGTCAGTGCAAACAGAGAGATGACTAAACGCAGAGGAGTGAATCCCTCAGGATATTTCGATCCTGAGGGATCGTTGTTCAAACTTATTTTGTTCCTTGATTGGTCCGTCAAGATTTGATATATAAAGCCACATCCTTTAGTGACAAGGGGACGGATTGTTGTTGAAGTTGGGAATTGGTCGCAAGACTTTACAATTTCTCTGTTCTATTAACTCTCTGTTTTGAGAGGAACCTTTCTGTAAAACTCTATGCTGGTTTAATACAAGGCACGCGTTTTTATTTAACTTTTGCAGTTCTGAATTAGCCCAGCAGTATTTCACTGACGCTAAGGGCCCAGCTCTGCTGGAATAACTTCGCTGTTTGTATTTTAATCTTTGCTCATTGTTGTGTGGAGTGCGCTTAATATTTGTGTTGATTATAGAATTGGTTTATTGTTGATCAGATCAAATACAGAGTCATTGTTGTTTCATTTATTTATAAGAGGCATAATTCACAGTTCTAATATCTTTCCATTACTATAAAGCTTCACTGACTTGTATCTGACTTGAATTGTTGTTCCTTTAGTTTATAATATGTTATAATTAATCGTTGCGTGGTGAGAAGCTGTCGACAAGATTGAAGTATAGAAATCTAGTGTTTTTAATATGTTTGAATTATAATTTTTGTTCATTTCACATTGTTGTTCCGTCTCTGTTCATTACTTATTCATAGTCTTTGATTAACAAATAGATGAGTTGTAGTTACATACAACTGTTCCTTTTCCACTTGTGTTTCTTTTAAGTTTCTTTCATTGAATCTGTTTTCATTTCAATTGCTTTAAGATCTCCAACTATAGAGGATAGAGGCTTTTGCTTCCAAGTCCCTAGATTGGTCATCTTGCATCGATTTCTAAGGGAAAGAGTTACTGCTACTGCATCCTTGATCGATGTTCTGCAAGATTGAAGTAGTTTAATCTTTCCATTCATGTCACGATAATTAGGTTTCTTTTCAAGCATTGGTTACTTTTGTTCTTGTTATTTTTTACTACATCTTCACCGTGTTGCTCTTAGACAATTGCAGCCTCAGGCAGAGTACACTATTGAAATAAAAAGACGCTCCCGGATTGATGATTAATGTAGGCTAATTAGTTGTTCAAAATATACCTTTTCATGACCCAACATTTTGGCACCGTTGCCAGGGAGAGTGTATGCCATTTTAAAGGAGTAATGCACAACTGATTTTCTTCTGTTTGTGGATAATTGGGTATTAAAGATGGAAGGTAAGAACCTGCGCACTAGGCAAGAAACACACTTGCTCGCAGCCCGCTTCACAACAGAAGTAGGTAAGATTCTTTCTTTAGGTAGGAATGAAGGTTTGTTTCTTTGAATGAATAAATCAATTAAGCAAAACAAAATTCCTCCTAAAACTGAAAAACCTAAGGGACCAGTGACCCTTGGGCGCACAACCTTTATTGATGAAATCCTTAAAAAAACTGAATCTCAGCCATCAGTAGGATTTAAAAGAACTACTTCTAGACAACCTACTAGTTCCCTTCAGGCTACAGAGTCACCATCTGAAGCCTTTTCTGAGATACACAATCAAACAGAGGGAATTGAGCAATATTCCCAAGAAATTGAGAATCCTTGCATAAGTTTCCTTCAAGAAGGGAACGCTAGAAATCTCCGAGAAGGAGAAGGGGAAATGGGAGAAATCACAAACTTGAAATCTCCTATTGAAACTACCCAAGAAATAAGCAGCCTAGATAAGGGAAGTGTTGTTCAACTTATTCAAAACCAAGGTCCTGAATCACCTCAAACAGTAGGTCGACAGGAAATACTTATTATCCCCGACAGAGGGAGTGCTGTCAAAGCAATTCCTGCCCCTGCTCATCAACCTAGAAATTCCTTGGAAATCCCAGAGGGATATTGGCATATCTTCGATCAAATGGCCCAGAACCAAAATCAGAATCAGCAACAGACCTGTACGCTGCAATATCCTATAGTGGATACTGCAGTCAATGCACCCATGAAAGCGATACCTCTTCAACATATTCCCACATTTCACAGCTTAACATCAGAGGACCCAGATGCATTTTTATTTGAGTTTGATGTGTTGTGTAGAGGATATGATTACACCATCGATGCCCAAAAAATAAAACTATTCCCTTCTACATTAAAAGGGGCAGCCCTACGATGGTTTATGGGATTAGGTGGGGGTGTTATAACTGATTGGGATCATATGAAGGCTGCATTTTTAAAGAAATATCAAGATTACTGTAGGTCTCGGGAATTAAAAGATGAGATATTCCAAATGACAGCAAAACCAAATTATACCCTGGAAGAGTATGTGGAACGGTTTCAATATAATCTTCAGAGATCCCCTTATGCATCTTTACCCTTACCTGATAATTTTTTGAAAACCACATTAATTAGGGGAATGAAAGATCAATGGGTTGAAACATTGAATATTATGGGAAAAGGTGATATATATCGGGAAAGTTATCCTAACATCATTGATTTGTGTATCAGGAGTTCGAGGGGCAATACAAGGTTGAAATCAGCATAATGTGATATAATCACAAGAGAAAATAAAGCCTCTAATGAAGGTGTGACTCGTGCAGAGATTGGAAATATGCTAGAAGAATTTAAGACAGACATACTTGGGACTTTAACAACATAGTTCGATATTATGCAAGCCAAACAGAAATAGGAAGAAGTAGAACAGAACTTGGTAATATTCTATCCCAGGTGTAGAAAGAAGCATAGCCACAAAGAATGTCCGTTGGATGTGATTAAATTTTGTGCCATTTGCACGAAAGATCACCCTACAGAAGGATGTCCTTCGCTCCCTAGCCTAAAAGCAGTTTATAAGGAGGCAGGAGAGGAATCATAAGTGGTATGTCTACTTAATCAGCGCCGACAATCGCAGTCGTGATCATCAGGTATGTCAAATGATCCATTTTCTTTTCAACCTCCTCAATATAATGCTCAACAGTGTAATGGGATGTGGCAGAATCAACCATCTTTCCCTAATTGGTCACAACAGCCATTTCCTCCCACATCTTGGCCAAATCAAACAAATCAGAATAACTGGCCTAGCTTTCATTTCTACCCACCTTTCTGGCCTACAAAATGGTCCCCCTCTACTTCCCAGAATCAGGCCTGGCAGTCAAACTGGAAAAAACCAACAAATCAGCCAGCTGGATCAATTCCTCTCTCTCAACCTACACTGCCAACTCATTACACAAACCCCCAGACCAATTTAAGACCACAACTCCCAACCCAACCCAACCCAAACCCAAACAATAGACCAGTTAATTCTGTCCAAATAATGGAACCGCCAGAAGTAGAAACTGAACTTAGGGAGTGTAATGATCTTCAATTAAGGTCTGGGTGCATAGTTGAAACAGAGAGAAACAATGATGTCCACACTGAAGATCCATTACTTGTAGAAAAAACAGTACAAAGTGAGAAGGAAGTCTAGCAAAAAAATAAACAACAAATTCAACAACAAGTAAAAAATTCCTCTCCACCATTCCCATAACGATTAATTATACCTCGTCCATTAGAACAACCTAATTTTGATCTTATGGGAGAATTAAAAAATCTGTGTATAAAAATCCCTCTCCTCTAAGCTATTCAAGATATTCCTATATATGCAAAAACTATTAAGGAATTATGCATAAAGAAGCCAAAGAGGAGAACAACAACCAATCCTACTGTCCAAATAGTCGGTACCTTATCTAACTTATTATCAGGAATGGAAACACCCATCAAATATGAAGACCCAGAAAATCCTATAGTGACAGTGCATATCAATGGCCAATCATTTCCAAACGCCTTAGTTGACTTGGGGGCAGCAATTAACATTTTAACAACCACCACCTGTCAAAAACTTGGAATTACATCACTCGAACCAACCACAACCTTGTTGGAATTGGCTAACCGATTAGTAGTCAAACCAGAAGGTATACTACAAGATGTAATGGTATCGGTAGATTCCTGGGAATACCCTGCTGACTTCCTGGTTATCAATCCAAAGAATCGACTATATGGACATCCGTTAATTTTAGGTAGACCTTGGTTGGCAACTGCCGATGCTTATATTGGATGCCGACAAGGCAACATGACAATTACAAGGGGAAATTATGTCAAGAATCTAGCCCTATATCCCCTAGCCCAGCCAAGTCTATCAATAATCAAAACAAGAAAACCACCTGCATCATATCTCATGGAGAATATGAGATCACCTCTAACCATATAAAATGCTCTTGATTTTAAAGATCAAATAGAGGATGATATTATTAATAATTTTGTTAATAAGTCACAAACCAGATCTCATTTGCAATGTCACATGATCAAAGCAGCATTCGATAATAAAGAAGAAGAATATCCTTTCAAAGATATTCCTGATCAAACAATACCTACTACTTCTGTGAGCAATAGCAAGGTTGTAGAAATTGAGCTGGGAAAAAATTTGAATATTAACAACAATCTCACTGCTGAACAAGAAGAGAAATTGGTCCAATTATTACAAAAATATAAAGCAGCCTTTGCATGGGATTACCCCGATATGAAAGGAATTGATCCTCAATTGTGTACTCACCACATTTATATTGAAAAATATGAAAGACCCGTTCGCCAACCTCAAAGGAGACTAAACCCTCATCTTAAAGATATTGTGAAGGTAAAATTACAAAAACTATTGGATGTTAATTTCATCTACCCAATATCTGATAGCAAGTGGGTCTCCCCATTAGTGGTAGTACCAAAAAAGAACGGAAAGTGGAGGATATGTGTAGATTACCGTGAACTTAATAAAGCAACACAGAAAGACCACTTTCCCCTTCCTTTCATTGAACAGGTACTAGGCACATTGGCAGGGAAGAAATTATTATCTTTCCTTGATGGCTTTAGTGGGTATAACCAAATCCAAATTGCCCCTGAAGATCAGGACAAAACTAATTTTACCTATCCATGGGGGACATTTTCCTACCGAGTCCTACCTTTTGGCCTATGCAATGCTCCTGCTACATTCCAAAGGGAAATTATCAGCATTTTTGCAGACTTAATAAATGAAGGCCTCGAAGTATATATAGATGATTTCACACCCTATGGGGATGACTTTGAGCCTGTATTGGAAAACTTAGAAAAAGCATTGCAAAGATGTATTGACACTAGGCTTTGCTTAAGCAATGAAAAGTGTCTTATGATGATGACTGAAGGAGTTATCTTAGGGCATTATGTTTCAGCAGCTGGAATTCAAGTAGACCCAAATAAAATTCAAATACTCTTGTTAATTCCTACACCTACTACACAAACAGAGGTACATAGCTTTCTTGGATTTTCTGGTTACTATAGAAGATTTATAGAACATTATTCTCAAATAGCTGCACCTTTATATGCACTGACTGGAAATGTTGATTTCACTTGGACAAATAAATGTGACAATGCCTTTAATGATCTAAAGAAGATTGTTTCAACAACCCCAGTGCTGAGGGGCCCAAATTGGAATTTTCGATTCCAAATTTCATCTGATGCCTCAGACACAGAAATTGGAGCAGTACCTGGACAGGAAGAAGACAAGAAGCCATATGCAATCTACTATATTAGCAAAAATCTATCCCCTGCTGAATTAAATTATACCGTGAATGAGAAAGAATTTTTAGCTGTAGTTCATGCTATAAACAAATTTAGGCATTACATAACTGGGTATCCTATAGTACTATATACTGATCACTCTGTCATTAAATTTTTAGCAAATAAACCTGTTACAAATGGAAGAGTGATAAGATGGTTGATTTTACTGCAGGAATTTGACATCACAATCAGAGATCGAATTTGACATCACAATCAGAGATCGACCTGGGAAAGAGAACCCTGTAGCTGACTTTCTGTCAAGAATGCCAAAGCCAACAGATATAGAAGCAATCGAAGACCACTTTCCAGACGAACATATTTTCGATGTTACTATCAGAACACCGTGGTATGCTGATATAGCGAACTATTTGGCAATAGGTAAATTACCTAAACATCTATCCCTTAATGAGCGTGAGAAAATAATACACCGTAGTACCAGCTTCTCCTGGATTGGAGGTCACCTATTTCATACAGGTGAAGATATGCAAATAAGGAGATGCATTAGGGAGGATGAGGTATTTGACATCTTGAAAGCATGCCATGATGGACAGTGTGGCAGACATTTTCCAGATCGTAGAACTTCCCATAAAGTTTTACGAACAGGCTATTATTGGCCTACTATCTTTATAGATGCTAAAAAATTCGTGTAGGCCTGTGATAGCTGCCAAAGGGCAGGTCGCCTTGGGCAATCTGATGAAATGCCTTTGAACCCTCAACTAGTGATTGAACCATTTGAACATTGGGCTCTTGACTTTGTTGGTCGTATTAGCCCCCCATCAAACCAAAAAACATATATCCTAGTTTCAACTGAGTATGTCACTAAATGGGTTGAGGCAGAAGCTCTTTCAAAAGCTACATAGGACTCTGTAATACAATTTATTTTCCAAATCTTTGTGCGCTATGGCCTCCTAAGAGACATAATCAAAGATGGAGGACCACAGTTTGTAGGTAACAAATTAGCTGAAACATTGCAAAACTACCACGTTCAGCACAAGATTACGACTCCATACCACCCACAGGCCAATGGCCAAGTAGAGAGCATGAACAAAGTAATCGAATCTATATTAACAAAAACAGTTGCTTCTCATAGACAAGATTGGGCTTACAAATTGCTAGAAGCATTGTGGGCATATCGAACAATGTGGAGACCTACCACAGGATATTCACCATACCAATTGGTATTTGGAAAGGAACCCATCTTTCCTATAGAATTTGAAATTCAAACATTACGAATAGCTCAAAAGGTGGGTTTAAATTTAAATGAAGCCCAGGCTAAGAGACTGCAGAAAATTAATGAGTTAGATGAAATTAGGCTTTCTTCTCTTCATCACACAACATTAATTCAACAACAGAGAGCCAAATAGCATGACACCCATATCAAAAGAAAAATCTTCCATGAAGGAGACTGGGCACTCCTATATGATTCCAAGTTTTAGGATTTCCCAGGAAAACTTCAGACACGATGGCTTGGACCCTATGAAATACAAAAAGTGCATGATAATGGCACTGTTACATTAGTTACCATTGACGGATCTGGACATTCCTTTAAGGTAAATGGTCATCGAGTACGATTGTATCATAAACCGCTTACCTGGGAATCCTTTTACCAACACTTACGGGAAGATTCTACCATGGAAATTCTCGCTGAAGGGGAGAACTCCTCCTCAACATCAGTTTGATAAATCATCTTTTTTTTAATTTTGTACATAAATCATTTTTTCCCTTTTTCGATTGTTGGAATTTGTATTTTTACATTCTGTTAATATTACTGCTTTATTTCTTCATCGTTGTTTCGTGAAATTCGGTTTCTTCAAAAAAAATAAAAAGAGAAAAAATTATGTTTATTTCGGTTGTTTTGTTGTTCCTTTCTAAAGGAACAACAGCGCTACTGTTCCTTTCGAAAGGAATAATAGTTTCGCATACCTCTTTTGTTCCTTTCGAAAGGAACAACAGTTTCGCAGATCGTTGTTGTTCCTTTCGAAAGGAACAACAGTCTCACAAAAAGTTTTTGTTGTTCCTACCCAAAGGAACGGCACTCCCGCACAGTATTTTTTTGTTGTTCCTTTTGAAAGGAACAGCAGTTTCGCGGAGCGCTTTTGCTGTTCCTTCCGAAAGGAACATCACTTCCGCAGAGTATTTTTTTGTTGTTCCTTTCGAAAGGAACAACAGTTCCGCAGATTGTCTTTTGCTGTTCTTTTTAAAAGGAACAACACCTTTTTGAGGATTATTTTTTTCTTTTAAGACAGCATTTTGAATTTTTGATTACTTTTCTAAAGGCAAATATATCATTTATATACAATCATACAAATTAAATCTTACTGTAATCAACAAATCAAAAGAAATCGTCATTTTTTTAAGAAAATTGTCTAGTAATGATGATAATAAAAAAAGGTAAAAGGGCATGATCAATAACATAAATTTGCTATTTTTACCATTGAATTAATCTGATCAATTATTTTTATCATGATTGGTTCCTTCCCATATGCTATAACTTTCTTTGATTTCTATCTAAGTAATAGGACTAAGGGCATAATTTTTTTTCTATTGAGATGTTCAGACTTCTTCCACCAACCCTACTCTTAAGGAGTGTTGAGCCATCCCTTATGAATAACTGATGAAAAGTGTTGTGTGAAAAATAAAAGAAGAAAAAATATTTACATATTCTTAATAATGATTTTTCAGATGGAGGATAGGGGGTCTCACCAAGAGCCAACCTACTGTGATCATAGGGAAGGTAGTGAAGCGGCATTCCCATTATGGCCACCAAACCAGGGAAATGGTCCAATAGAAAATTAAAAAAATCAAGAGGTCCTTGGAATAGGGGGTCTCATCATGAGCCGACCTGCCCACCTTTTACTTCTTCCCGGTCAACGACATTGTTGTTTATCTAGTCACCAAGCCAGCACAATGGCCTCTGTCATGAATAAAAAAGAGGGGCACTTCCTTAGTATACATAAAGGAAAATGGTTCCATGGGTAAGCAAGCAACTCTGTCAAGGTTATGGACACCTATGGGCAGAAGAGCTCTGCTGATGGTATTGGAGTCACATTTATACACATCAATAGTTATATTTAACCATTTTCCTATATCTTTATTTAAATGTCAAATGAAATATCAATCACTTACCTTTCCCTCCGAACCTATTATACATGAAAATCATTACAAATCGATCATATTAGTTAAAATGGTAAATAACAAAATTGTATTTATGTTTATTTTATGCTGTCCCATATCCTCGTATTTGAATCATTACAAAACAATTTTCTATTTATTAACGATTCATCACATGCATTGATTTCAGTAATTGTTGTAATTTGATTGAATGTATCATAATTAAATCTGCTTTTTACTGCTGTACTACTGCTAAGCCACACATGCTCCTCTCAATTGACGGTTGGGTCAACCTTTCATTCATTCGGGGGGCGTGGATGTCTGCATACAAAACAAACTCCAAGATTCCTGTATACGGATTAAAACCCCTGCATTTTAGGAAATAACAAATTTTCAACGAACTGTGCTGTGTTGTTCCATTGTGATTACTGTGTGTTGAGAAATTAACAGAACACGGAAATGGGAGGATGGAAAATTCGCAGTGAACCGCAAGTATTGATCGTCTCTGATGCTGCACGAGAAATTTTAGAAAGACTGGGGTGGATTACATATTTCTTGAGAATGCAACAACCCCATGAAGCTGTGGCCACATAATTTTTATTGAACTTGCAGGAAGGATCCTCCATGGTCAGAGGGAGGCAGATAGCTGTATCCGACGAGATAATTGCAGAAGTGTCTAGCATTTCCACGCAAGGAACTATTTGGACTCAGAAAAAGATTAGGATTCGTGAAGCCATAAATTTTTTTCAAGATGATGGATAGACGTTAGTTATCAAAGGTAAAGGAGTCCCGCCAGCGTCATTAGGATAACCATGGACGGAGTTGGCCAAGATTGTGCAGGCTTACATAACTTGCGACAGAAGAAAGGATGTGGTAAGACCTCGCCACCTTAAGCTACTAGTTGTATTAAAACAGAAATGCACCATTAATATGCCTGCATTTTTAAATTTTTTGTTTCATGATACTGCTCGTGGTATAAGAAAAGCCTAGCATGCAGATACGGTGGTCAGCCACCATTGTCTAATTCGTTTAATAGTGAGTCATAGCCTCACCCAGCAACAGTCCAGCTGGGAATAATTAATATTTTCCATTGACGAAGGGTTAGCTCTACCCGCTCCAAAACGGAAGAGGATGGCCGGCTCTATTGCTAAGCCTTCTACTCATAGACAGTCCCTCCGGTTGAAACGAAATAGAAGGATGGTGGAAGAACTTCCGGGCAGTAGCAGCTAGCCCCTGGAAATGCACAGTTCAGAGGAGGAACAACCTCCACAATTGGAGGGAGTAAGCCCTCGCACTAACAAGGAAGAGAAATTAGAGGGAGTAAGCCCTCTTACAGATGAGGAAAAAGAATTGGAAGGAGAAATTCGCTACTCGGACGAAGAAGAAATAAGTCGCCAAACTGATAGTGAAAAAAAATCCAGTGCAGAGGAAGGAGATAATAAGGAAGAAGGAATCGAATGAAATTCTGAAGAATAAGAAGTTGAGGGAGAAATTTGGTATTCAGATGAAGAGGAAGGAAGTTATCACACATGTGAGGAGGCTGAGGACAATCATAGCAGTAATCAGGATGAAACAGAGCTGGTCGAAAATGTTATCATAAGTCCCTTACAGGAAGACCAATTTTCCCAGATTTTGGCCAATATGAGTGATTATGCACGACCTCATAGCCCCTTGGATCTCAATATTGAAAATAATCAACTACCAGAATACTCTGATATTGATAAAGAAACAACTAGAGAAAAAATAAATGAAACAGCAAACCCTAGCAAAGCTAGGGTTGCTTCTCCTGAGGGAAATGAGCAGGAGAAAGAAAACACTATAGTTGGAAGCCCCCAGGAGACTGCAGGGTTAACTGAGAATATGATTCCAGGAGAATTGAGCCAAGGGCATATGAGTATAGAAGAGGAGCCCCAAGGAGAAGAACAAGAAGAGAATTTTACTGAAGGCACTGCTAATATGGGCCAAAATTCTGTTGAGAAAATAGGGTCGGATAAAGGAACGGTTGTTCCATTAAGAATGAAGAAGAAAACAACTGAGATTGAGAAGCTTCGCAGAGAACGAATAAAGCTTCATAAACTAGTAGAACAGCTCAGGCAAACCTTTAGGGTTCTGAGAATGGAACACATGCCCAAGCGAGCCCCTAAGAGAAGAAGAATTTCTATCAAAAGAAGCTCAAAAAAGAGAAGAGTGGTCGTTGATAGGAACCCCCAAGTTACTGAAGAAACCATACCTGATCCTAATTATGAGGATGTGGAGCAACAAACAGCTGTTCCAACACAAGTTGTTCCAGAGGAACCAGTGTTGAGTGAAAATATGCAATCTAACAGTCAGCACACTTTCAGTGAGTTGACACTGATCAGACTTCAAGAAGAATTGACACAGACTGGAGGAAGATATTGTCCCAAGGAAAAGATATCAGGAATTGCAGCAACAAATGAGAACTATTCATGAAGCAGAAGCTGAAGCTCATGAAAAACGACGAAAAGTAGAGTTAAAGGCTGATAAGGTAATGAACCAACTGAAACTAGCCTACACTCAAATGGACACTCTTTGCTCCTTGTATACTGATGTCTTAGCCTGTAGATGCCCCGCCAAAAACTATGCCTTTTTTTTACTAGAAAGATATTTACAATTAAAGATCAAGGCAGTTAGGGCAGGGAAATCCATAGAGCTAAAAACAATAGATGACTTGATATCATGCTGCAAACTTTATGGGATCAAAGTTCAATGCCTATTATGTGAATTTTACTGGCATAAACTAATACTTGAAAATGACTGTGAATCAAACCCTAGCCCTTTTATTGGAGATGTTCAGTTTCAGGCATTCATTTCCTTTGCTGTAAATCAATTAAAATGGCTTAAAGCTTATAACGCCTTTCAAAGGCAGGAAAATGGATTAGATCTATGGGTCAGAAGTGAACCTCAGAACCCACTTCAATTTTGGGCTAGACAGAAAAGTTTGATGACAAAGGAAGGCGTTACCCAAACTCTGGGGCCTCTCCACAAATCAATCATTTTGAATGGAACAAATTATTTTTCATCCATTAGGAACCAAGCATATATAGCAGCCAAGGTCCGATGGAGAACCTCAAATCAGAATGTGCAAAATAGGGAACCATTTAATTATAGAAACTTTGGGCCAGCTGCAGACCGTTTCATTTCCTATAGCCATCTTGTTTTAAAAGAAGGACCATATTGGTTAGGATGTAGGTTCTGCAACCCTATTCAATGGCACCCTGCTTCAGACTACAAAGCTATTTATGAACTTCCTGAAGGGCAAACAGAACATATTTTTGAGGAATTAGCTGCACTACATGGTTTTAGGCCTGTGGATGACAAACCTTATTAAGCTTATTCTTTGACTGCTCTCCATGTGAACTATAGTTTTCATGAGGGCATGAAAAAGATTAAGCAGGGGGGTGTGTTGGGCAGTGAAAGAGGTATGAAATTATTATGCATTTATTCATTCTTTACCATAAATATACTCATGTTTTCCTTGGAAAGGTAATTTATCATAGGAATTACAATAGAATTGGAAAGGTTTATAATTACTACGAAAAGATGACTAAAAGCTACTTTTTTATTGACAAACAGGAATTCGGAGAGGCGAGCAGCTGTACCAAAAGGCAGGGTTGAGAAAAATATAACTGTTGTTCCAACAACATTGAATCATATCCAGCCAAAGGCAAGGAGATATGAACGAATAGCCCAGAAAGGACAGGGAATAGCTCGGCCTTAGTCAGCACAAACAGAAAGATGACTAAATGCAGAGGAGCGAATCCCTCAAGATCTTTCGATCCTGAGGGATTGCTGTTCAAACTTATCTTGTTCCTTGATTGGTCTATCGAGTTTTGATATATAAAGCCACATCCTTTAGTGACAAGGGGACGGATTGTTGTTGAAGTTGGGAATTGGTCGCAAGACTTTACATTTTCTCTATTCTATTAACTCTCTGTTTTGAGAGAAACCTTTCTGTAAAACTCTATGTTGGTTTAATACAAGGCACGTGTTTTTATTTACCTTCTGCAATTCTGAATTAGCCCAGTCGTATTTCACTGGCACTAAGGGCCCGACTCTGGTGGAATAACTTCGCTGTTTGTATTTTAATCTTTGCTCATTGTCGTGTGGAGTGTGCTTAATATTTGTGTTGATTATAGAATTGGTTTATTGTTGATCGGATCAAATACAGAGTCATTGTTGTTTCATTTCTTTATAAAAGGCATAATTCACAGTTCGATTATATTACCGTTACTATAAAGCTTCGCTGACTTGTATCTGATTTGAATTGCTGTTCCTTTAGTTTATAATCTATTATAGTTAATCGTTGCGTGGTGAGAAGATATCGATAGGATTGAAGTATAGAAATCTAGTGTTTTGAATATGTTTGAATTATAATTGCTGTTCATTTCACATTTTTGTTCCGTCTCTGTTCATTACTTATTCATAGTCTTTGATTAGCAAATAGATGAGTTGTAGTAACATACTGTTGTTCCTTTTCAACTTGCGTTTCTTTTAAGTTGATTTCATTGAATCTGTTTTCGTTTCAATTGCTTTAAGATCTCCAACTGTAGAGGATAGAGGCTTTTGCTTCCAAGTCCCCAGATTGGTCATCTTGCATCAATTTCTAAGGGAAAGATTTACTACTACTGCATCCCTGATCGATGTTCTGCAAGATTGAAGTAGTTTAATCTTTCCATTCATGTCACGATAATTAGGTTTCTTTTCAAGCATTGGTTACTTTTGTTCTTGTTATTTTGTACTACATCTTCACCGTGTTGCTCTTAGACAATTGCAGCCTCAGACAGAGTACATTCTTGAAATAAAAAGATGCTCTCGGATTGATGATTAATGTAGGCTAATTAGGTGTTCAAAAGATACTTTTTTATGACCCAACACCTTTCTCTCTTCATTTCATTGATCTCCTTGGAGAGATCCTTCGTAGTTATAAATAGAGAAGTTGCAAAACTTAATCCTTCCATAGTATACCTCTACTATTTATTTTTCTTCTGATGTCAATAATTTCCACAAGCTGAGCCAAAGATCATGCTCTGATACCACCGTAGTATCCCAAAAGGGGGAATATAGTAATACACAAACACAATATTTGAAACTGTAACAAGTATACATAAATATTTAACAATCACAGAAATATACTAAATATGTGAGCCTTTTATTATTATTGGAGATGGATTTCAGATTACAACAATGCTCAAATACATACACTCAAGCCAAATACATAGGCTAGAATGACCATGAAAACATGCCAAAGAAGGCACTCCGTAATTGGAGAGCTACTAGAGCAAATACTGCGCTGTCCCTTCAATAGATGATGTACATATGACTGATAGTTGAAAAGGTAAATGTAGATCTATGGAAATATGGAGCTCTGATGATGCCAAGATTCTAGATGTGGGCACTATGATGGATACCCAACGTAACCCAGAAAGGATTTTCCAGATCTATGAATCTAGGAAAAGCACCCTCTTAGGGCTTCACTATACAACTATTGGGCACGCAAATATGAAGCTAGATCTGAATGTAAGATGGCTGAAATTAAGTAAAAATTAGATCTATGATTTGAGGGCTGATCCCTCCTACAAATTTTCAAGCTCGAATCTTGAGATCTTGCTTCTTCTTCCTCCTCCTCAATATGAAAATGTTGCAAAACACAACAACTGGGAAAATTGCACTGTATAATATGGAGAGGCTCAAGCCTACTGATATATACTCCAAATAAGCTCCATGCTGATGGAAACAGTGATGGAAAGGTGAGGGAATGATCCCTCACAGGATTCCTAGCTCAAGTGCTAGAAACTTCCTTCCTCCTCTAGATCTGCAATGATGGACTACGCAATCCTTAATGGGACTTCTGCTGATAGGAGGTGAATAATGTTTGGCCTGATGCCAGATCTGGAATGCAGCTCCCGAAATACTGATCTTGAAGTACAAGGTGGCAGGAAAAATCCTTCACCAGTTCCTTAGTTGAAATACTAAAGACAACCTCCTCCTCTCAAACCCTTCTTCAGAAATGCGTAATTTCTGAACATAGGTGTTCTGCAAAGAGTAGGAATAGTGTGGTACCAATTCACGATGATGAATAGCAGCTAAGAATACCTTCCCAAAGTAGGCACTCGAAGTCCCCCATGGGTAAGGGTGGTATTTTCACTCGGAAACACCTTGTGCTAAACAACACTGCAGACTTAGCTAAACAGCATAAGCGTGCATAGAAATTTCAAATGACAAATCCAAATCTAAACATATCAAAAATAATAATACAAAGCCTACCTCTAATGTTTCCTTCATCTTCATTATATATTTTTTGAACCTTCCCATTCCTTGGCCCACCTCATAACTGCATTGTACATGTGGACATAGGTCTCCATGTTGACTGTGTTGTCTCTCCATGATCTCCATCATGTATGCATGTAATGATCACTCTCTCCATCATGTGTGCATTAAATGCACTACTTCCTCCATCATCTCATCATAAATGCTTTATGATCTTACATTTGATTCCCTCCATGATCTTAGTTGACTGCTTCAATCTCCATGATCTTTCTCATAAATGATACATTATCTGCACTCCTTTCACATTAAGCAGTTGCTCCACTACTCCATAATGTAGATCTAGATCTAAAATATCCACATACACACATCAAAAGTGCATTTTATTCATTTATGGGATTTGTGGGTCCCTCCAGCCTCTAATTTACTTAATTAAGAATGAAAATTAAGAACTCTAATATTCCAATTATCTTTTGGAAAATTGAGAATGATTACAGTCCTCTCCAGAAAAATGTTGCTTGTCCTCAAGTAACTGCAAAAGTGGATGCTACAGCAAAAATCCCCCCTCCAAATGGAATCCTCATATGGAAGGCCTCCCCATATGACACAATGTGTCATGCCTGTTCAACTCCAAAGTTTCCTCTCTATAATGTCTAGAATGGCCTCCAACTGAAAAATTAGATACCCACCTTCATCATTAATGAATCTCCAAGTGGAAACCATATGATGTCCAAAGACCTCCTTTATACATGAGATACATGAAATGAAGTGGTTTCTTTCCAAAGCGGAAGGTCCCAACTCATGAACTATCTCACCAAACCATGATACATAGAGTAGATTGCATCTATCAATGAAATCATCATTAGCCCTGTTGGCCATGTTGGATCTAAACATGATATCAACACAGTGAAAAACAAGAAGTAGAGACATATGGAAAAACATGAAAAATGTCAAACCATATTCTCCCAATAACAACCAACTCACCAAGGCCTTCTTCTGCCATGTTAGATCATCATGTAAACAAGTAAGTGAGAGATACTCTCTCAATAGGAGCCACCACAACAATGCTTCTTGCTACCATGCCTCATCAACATCAATATAGATATGAGAGCCATACTCTCTCAATAGAAGTCACCGCAACAATACATCTTGCTGCCACACCACATCATCATTGTACCAAATATAGTGGCCATATTCTCTCAAGAGAAGCCACCGTAGTGTTGATGCCCTGAAAATCGTTACATCAACATCGGGGGATAACCACCCGGTCCGGACCTTAATACAGCTCCTTTTCCGTTTGGGATGGTGGCTCCAACTGGATATAATGGGACCAATTTCCCAGTAATGAATAAAAGGGGTGGATGAATGATTGGTTTTCTAATAAGTGATAATGAATGGAGGACTTAATCTATAAGCGAAAATGTAAATGACTATTTTATCCCGGGAAGCTTCTATTCTTAAGTGCAACGTTTGGTGATCTGTGTTCGTCGATAGGCATATAGATGACACTATTCAATAAACAAAGACATTTATTTAAATAATAATTACTTTGTTCAAATAGTCGAACGAAGTAATTGATAAAACATTGTTACACTTATCTTTTTATATTACTAATACATGAATGATTAGAAGAATAGCAAACTGTAAACATCCAGTAGTGGAAAGTATAAAGACTACTGTTAAAACACATTCATATATTCAATAATAGCAAGAATAATCAAACAACAATTTACATAAAAAGAATAAATTCAGACATAGATAATAGTACCATATGAGCTGCAAATCTTTCCCAATGTCAATCGCAATTTGAATTCCTTCTTCCGACTCAGAAATACTTTTAAATAAAGGCATTAGTGCACATCCACATAAAAGCTTCGTTATCAAAATTTGGAAAAATTGGTCCAGTTTTCATAAAAAAATATGCCTGAAGTACAGTAGTGCAACTTCAGGTTTCAGTCATATACAAAAACTTACGACCCTTTCTAAATACATGAAAGGGTCTATAAATACTAAACTAAGCTAACAAACTACAAAATTAAAATGCTACTAAATTGGTATAACCCGATCTTGAATATCTCCCCCACAACAATCTGGTAATCGGCAGCATGATTCATCACTCTGGCTGTTTGCCTTTTGTCCTGAGTTGGCATATTTCCAGCATTGGTTCCACTTCTTGAGGGCAGCTGAGACGAGAATTGATTTGAGCAGCATAGGTGGCATCGTGTATATCGGGAATGATACACCCGATTGCATCCGTTAAGCATTTGAGGGCGGCTTTCTGGCTGTATGGTTTTACTAGGAACAACCAATAGGTGTCCCAAGTTAAACTTTTAATTCCTGTGATCAATTTCCCATTTTTTTCTAGCTCTTGAAAACATGATTGTTCCAATGTCTTGGCTGATAATAATTTACCTGGTGTACATTGAGAGATCATGTTAGATAAATAGAGAGTATTGTTAATCAAGTCAATCAAATTGTTCGTAGATAATTTTCATCTAGAAACCGCTCTCTCTGCTTTCATCAATTGGGACTGCCACTCCATGAATATAATTTCTTTATGGGATTCTAAGATTTTAGGCAAGTTTGCTGCCTGTCCCTCATTAGTGTTCTGCCAAGTAAGAAAATCCGTTAAAGTCTCATCGGCTTGCTCTAAGTCCTGCCTGGCATCAACTGATTTGTTTATTATAGATGTTGTTATGTCACACAGAGGTTCAACTTGGGCAATTTTATGACACAACAATCTTATTTGTGTTATTAGTGCCTTATTAATCTGTATTGCTTCTGCTCTGAAATTGGCAGGCTGGGGAAGACTCTTGAACTTCTCTACTTGAGCTGTTAATTGAGCAATTTTCTCATCTTTTGTTTTTACCATCTGTTCATTCATTGCTTTCAATTTTGCTAATGCCTCCGATAATTCTTTATGTTTCTGAATCGCTTCTGAATCTGCTTTCTGATGTGCTTCTAATAGCTGTGTTTGTAGTGAAGCGATCACTTGATCCTTTTCTTTCAACAAATTGCTCACCTCTTATGCCTTATCCATGGTGGCTGCCGAATAGGCACCAGCATATTGGGACGACTTTGTCAGGTCATCGGAGGGGTTGAATTCTTCCTTCCACACTAAATTGGCTGTTACTGTTTGTTCAGGGAACAGGGAAGGTTGATCAATCCTTCTCCTTTTCCGTTGTCACTTTATTACAGCCTTATGTTTTGGGCTATAGAAAACATCCAATGGAGGAATATCTTCTACCTGCAAAATAATTTGATCTGAAGGATCCTTGGGAATTATTTCTAATTCTGTATTCGGGGGTAGACCGCTGGTTTCTTTGCTTGGAACCTTTTTTGATGCTATATCCTGTGTATTGTCCGCTTTGGATGTATCGGCATCCTTTAAGCTCTCAAGATTTCTTATAATTGAATCAAATTGTTACCATTCCTGGAGCAATCTTGGGTCAATCTGAGTGTCGACATTCACCTTCTTGCTGCTCTACTCCTGCTGCCTTTCCTGTTCCTGATCACGTATTCTCTCCTGTTCTTTTCTCTGTGCTTCCTCTTGTTCTTTCCTCTTTGCCTCTTCCTGTTCTAACCTCCGAAGTTCCTCCTGCTCTCTTCTTTGGACTTCTTCAGAGATTTCGGATGTAGCAGGAGGTTTGCTGGTAAGCTGCTGCTCAGGCTCACTTGATTGTATCATCGGGGCAGTGGCTAACAAATCTAGAGGCAGAGTTTGCAACCTCTGATCTCTAAGTTTGTTAAATTCAACTAACCTGTCGTCATGGTATCTTATTTTAGCTATCTCTTGAACCTGAAATATCGACTCAGCCGAGGAGAACAGGTCATCAAACTCGTCTTCCTTATGTTCAAATTTGGTGAGTTTGGCCTGATCTAGAACATTATAGACGACCTTTTTCGGATCAAAGCGTCTGTTAGGCAGAGTGGCGAGATTTAATATATTAATCTTTTTGCGCCTCTTTCTCTGCGTGTTTATAATCACGCAGAGTATAGACGCCACACCTTAGAGGGAAAGGAGGCCATACTTACTTCTTTGAATTCCTGAGAGTCTTTGTAGCCGATGCGGATGTAAGCTGATATGCTATCTCTCGAGCTAAAAGTTTGTCTGGTATATACAAGGGGAGGACATGAGGTCTGGCTTGGCTGCCGAAAACTCTTACATAAGTGAATTTTTTCTCTCCAAACCAGGTTCCTAAGGATGTTAAGTCAATCTCTTCTTGAGAGGAGATCTTAGGAGTAGGTCTAGCAAAAATTGCATAGTAAATAGGTAGCATGAATCCATTGCAGACTTGATATAGGTGGTGTTTATAATGGGCTTTCCATAATTTCTGGTGATATATATGAATGGGCATGGGGTCCTGTGGAGTCCATCTCCACCCTAACACAGGAAACTCGGAATTAAAACAGAGGGTATCTAAAATGTAGGCACTAAAGTAAAATGGAGGGATGATTCTATCAATAACACGGGATTTGTTTCTGAAGTCAAGAATAGCAGTTGCTAACTTATCCGATAATATATTCCCCCAATCCATGATTTCACTATTACATGCTACTTCCATCAAAGGTACCATCTCTATGGAAAATTTTGAAGAATCATGCAATCCCCACATTCGACACATCATAGCTCCAGCATAACAATAAGGAGAACATAAGGAATTGACGGAGTACTTACCCGAAGACTCATGTTTGTGTTTCGCCGGGTTTTGTCTCCATTCCCGTATAGGCTCTGACTCAGTTTCATTTTCATCTCTAAACTTCTCTAGGAATGCTTTATTATACTTCTTCTCTAGTTCAGGAAAATGGTACATTTGTCTCAAATCATTAGGCTGAAACGAACCGAAAACCCTCCCATCAATAGTGCAGAATATTCTGTTCGTAATTGGAATTTCTTCAATGGCCCATCTCACTACATCTGTATATGGAAGAATTTTCTCCCGAGCCGCTACCCTGTGCAGGTAGGAATCAGCCAAATCTTTCAGAGTAGCATCAGATTTCTGGCTCGAGCCTGCTGTAGCTTGTACCGATGTTTGCTGGGGTTCCTCGGCTTCAACCATGTTGTAAATGCTCTGCCAAGTAGTATTACCGAGACCAAGACATGTGGTATCTGAGATTAATCCTTTTTTGTTTGGTCCCAGATCAGAAGCATGTTGTTCTGTTACCACAGAAGCTGAAGCTGTTCCAGGTTTCTTAGATTTCTTCCCCATTTGGTCTGAATTTGCTACTGCGGAGAAGCTCTGCACAAGAGATAAAATGAAAGTAATGCGGAGAATAGATGGTGAAAACTAAGTACCGAAGAATTATGTCAATCAATGAATAATGGAAGATAATCATAAGACTCCCACGGATATAATCTCTGAAGGGATTTAGGCATAACTGCTCCATTAATTAGCCGTTTAAACCTGTCAATCAATTAAATGCTCATTATATCCTTCATTTGTCGAATAGTCTATTTAAGCGTGGATTTGATTTTTATTTTGCGGTTGGGCGCAAGTGAATCACTATTGGGAAGCGGAAAGGCTTTTTAATAATAATTAACATAATATGCCGAAGCCATATCAATCTTTTTTGAAAGTCGCGCTTGTCTTTATCGCGATCGGCGATCGGAGGAAGACTTGGGCAGTTTTATTAAAGTTATCGTAGAATCCTTGATCGCCGATAGCGATATCACTTAACTCGCATCGGGAGCTTTTAAGGAAAAGAGTTTCGTTGTATTCATATCGCATTCCCCGATTGCCGATAGTGATATCGCATCGGAGCCAGGAGAGGGGCCTTTTGTTGTGATTGTTTTATTTTCCCGATTGCCGATAATTTATTAACTCAAAAGTTTTTATAATTTTTCATTTGTTTTCGGACCTTTTAGAGGAATGATGAGTTAATACCAATTTAATCTAAAAGGGACCCATTTCATATTATAGTTTTCTAAAGCAAAATTTTATGAAATGGGGGGTTGTTGTATAGCACAACACGTAGTACGACATCTTTCTACCCCATCACATCATCATCATACCATGTACAATGACCATAATCCCCCAACAGAGTCCAACCTTGTAAGGCTTCCTATTTCCATCCTCCATCAATGTCATGCAACTTCTAGGAAGAAATCAGTCCATACTCTCCTAAGAGTAAGCAAGGAAACAAGGATTCTTGCTGCCTCCTTACATCATCATGATGCAAGTCATGGAGCAACAACATAGTAATGGACATGTGAAATGTCTCATCAGAATAATCCAAACAAGCTCCCTTATGCCACATCATGTGAGAGTTATGCTTTCTCCCAAACCCAAGTACATACATGAACATGGGATATATCCCAAACAGAAATACATGTAAAGACATGAGACATATCCCAAACAAGAGAAAATACATGGAAATAAGATATATCATGAGATTTCCAAACTCTCTTATTAGTAACTAGCGCAGCCATGCCTCCTATGCTGCATTTAATTAGTGATATACATGGCATGGATCCTAGAAATGCGAGATGTTGGGTAGTATCCAAAATCACCCAAAAGCAACCAGCGCAACCATGCTTCTTTCTACCCGGTATCATAGATCTGTAGGAAGGTACGAAACCTCCTATTCCTCATCTAGATCGAATCTAGCCAATCTGCATCTAGAGAGGGCTCTCTCTTTATGATTTATCTTTGTTCTTTTAAGGTTTTAGGCTAGTTATAGATTCAAAGTTTGTTTTGGGAAAATGGTGGAATCCGCAAACTAAGGGCAAGGCTGAGAGCTTTCAGTCCATTGGGCTAGGGAGTCAAAGGATGGCTTTACTGGACTTCTATTCTACGCACAAGATGGTATTACAGGGCAAGATAGCTAGACAGAGAACAATCCTTAAAATTTAAAGTGGGTGGGATGATCTTGAAGGGATGAAAGGCAACTAAGAATCTTTCACCGTGTTCAAAGGAAAGAAGTGAATTGAATACAAACAAAGAGCAATAAAGGATTCTTTATTATAGCAATCAACAGTGCTTAAATTAGTGAAGCAGGAGCATTTAAGAATTCATGCTTATAGCTAATTTAGAAGAAAACATTTAGGAACAATCACATTTGAAAACAGAGTACAATTAAGAAAATTCTGTTTCAATCTCTTATGTAAATTATTCAGAAATGGATATGATGGTATTAAAAACTAATATAAAATTTCAGACAAAAGGTAGAAACACTTATTGAACTGTAGTCCAACACATGAATCCCGCAACAAGTCCAGTGCTTTCAAATCGTCATCCAGCAAGCCACAAGTAAATTTCTCCAAAAAGCTTTTATTCCGAAAATCTCAATGTTACAGCAGAGTAATAGAATCCACCCTCAACACTCTCTTTGAGGGTTTATTTATACACAAAATAATCCTAACAATCTTACGCTATCCTAGCCAATAATCCAGGCTGACTTAAAGCATATTTACAAACAAACAAGAGACACATGGTCTCGTAAATAGAATAATGGGTAACGGCTGATGTGTTGTTCCTTTCTTCATGGACGTGCTAGAGATAAGTGCTTAAAATAGGACTCTGTGCTGTCCCTTGCATATTTCTTTGACCTGTTGAATACTCTTTCTTCTCACGGATACTCTTTAACCTTTCATCTGATACTCTTTCATCTGTCTTTCTGTTTTTCCCATTTACTTGATAGTAAAGATAAAATCTCATCCTGAAAACAACTTTTACAGAACTTCCAGCATTTCCTTCCACCATTGATCATCTGGTATCATAGTTCTTCTGAGTTTCCTTAAAGTTTCATCTGCTTCAGTAAGTTTATAAAAAGTGGGCTCGTTCGGAAATAGATACTTTATTTCATGCTCCATATGAAATAGATTCCTCACTTTATCATAAATACTTTTCCCAGTTGGTAATGCAGGTTCTGATGAGCTAGTAGAACCTACAGCTGTATTTTTAGCATGAGCTTTTATTCTTTTCTCATAGGTTTCCAAGTCTACTATTTGATCCTCTGTGAACATGGGACTTGGCAATCCACTATCCAGCAAAGCTTGAAACTTCTCTCTGAAAACGTTGATATCAACCAAAATGTCTGTACACTTTCTTTCTAGATTTTGCATGAAAGTCCTCTTGGTGAAAACTCTCTTTGCTTCCAAAACTGCACCTGTCCTGTCATCAATTCCTAACAATGCAAGTTGTTGTTTTGTTCTGGAATTCAAAAATTGAATGAGCTGCTGGGCCTGCTCAGGCCTGCCTCTTAATTCATGTCTGGTTCTATTTATTTCTTCTTGTGCTATTTTGACTAACTCATTTTGCTCAAAAATAGCTTGAATCGAGAGCCAAATATCCCTTATTAATTCAATGATGTTACCCCAAAGAATATCATTTATTTCGTTCAGAGGCTTTTCCCGTGAAAGATCTTTTTGCAAAGCCTCAACCAATTTTTTTCCAATTCTTTTATTTCCTCGAGGTTGTCGCCAAATCGTGTTTTTGGATGTGCTTGCCTCCTCCATAATTAATTGCAATTTTTGTTTCTTTGAGTTCTCGACCTTAGCTGCAAAACCTCCATCTGTTGAATCAAATCCTCGTAATTCATAGCTAGCCGTTCAACCGAGATGGTTGTTCGCGCCTTTGGCCTCGTTGTTGAAGTCTGCTTGATAATTTCCTGTTCCTGCAATGCTTTTTCCAACTCTTTCTTTGTTTCATTTAGTCGCTCTGTCATATTCAAGAGCAACTCCATCATTTCTTCCTGGGAATTTCCTTTTATAACTTCCTGTGTCTGAGGGTGCCTCGAGGCTGGTAGTTTCAGCTGTTTTCTGAGTGCAGCTATATCATCCTCTTTCTTTTTACCAATGCCTCAATACCTTTAATGTCTTTGGGATTGTGACCCAAACCAATGATGATCTCTTCTAGAGACTTTATTCTATTGTCCTTGGCCTGTGAGGAGGCCCTCTCAATCTTCAATTGTGCAGTAGTATTATTCAAGGAATCTTGCAGCGTTAAAGCTGCCATGGCTTTGTTGGTGAGAGCAGAATAAACCATTTCCCCTGTTTGTCTATGAAGCTCTATCTGATCCAGGGGATGGATATCTTTTGCTAAAACTTCAAAATTTGATCTGATGTAATCTGCTGCTGAAGTTGGCTTTGGCACCTTTGCTTTGAAGTGGCTCATTAGCATTTTACCTTGTGAAAGATCAAATGCAGACATCAGCCTTTGCTGATTATGAGGAGCCATCTTCATATACTGATCGTATACCTTCATTTTCAATGGATCATTCTTTTTTTTGATATTAATGAAGGTTTTCTTAATGTCTCCAGTATCTGTCTTTGGCGGTCTGAAAGAAGATACCTCAGTGCTTAATTGCTTTTGTATCCCTTTCTGGCTTATGTTTGTTTCGCTTGCTGTACCTGTTTGCTGACTATCCTCCCTACCATCATCAAATACTTCATCTATAATTTCTACATCTGGAGGTGGATCAGACTTGTGTTTTTTAGCTTGATAAACTTGTGGGGCTCCTTTTGAAGGTGTGGTATCTGGAGCTAGCCTCTTTTTCCCTATTTCCACATTCGGTGGAGTTTGCATCTCTGGAACTTGGATTTGTTTTGCTGGCGTGGGAGAAGCCTGAGATGGTTCTGGTGTTTTGGAACTCTGTGGTTTTTCTGCCATGACCAAGGTTTCAATAACCTGAACTACAGGTTCTTTTCCTTTACCCTTGGGTTCTGCTGCTACTGATGGACTGTTTTCCTGTAACGCTTGATGTAGAGTGGTTGCTGAAGATGTGCCAATGTAGGGTACCTGCATTTGATCATATGTTTCTAGGTCAAAATTATTCTCAACATCTTTCATAAGTTTATTCAATTTGTCAGCTCCACTTTCCTCTTCAACAAGAGTTCCTTCAACCCATTCATCTTGATTTGCATATTGTTCTAAACCAGGAATTTTGTGGTGTATATAGGGAGATGACTTATTCTTTAATCTTTTTGCACAAATGAAACCAAAGGGGTCATAAGGGACCCAACGGAAAGATGTATGGAACTTTCTCTCTAATAAAAGTTCTGCTTCTTTCTCAGCTTCCCTAGAATTGCAAATGAAAGGACCTAACTGGCTTTTGATCCTTAACTGTGCTTTCTTCTTTACATTGCAGAAATGGATCACATCTGAATTATTCATCTGTCTAAAGTATTCCACAGAAAAAATTCTCATTGGTACATATCTGGGTAACTTGAATGGACGTAATTCACATCCATAAATCCTGATGACTGTATGGTTTTGGTACAAGTACCAATCCCCAACTTTATAACTCTTTGACAATTGCAAGGTCTTTCTAATTTCAGTACTGAGTCTGGGGGGAGAAATTCCTGTTAACAGAGTTGTGGCAGGATGTACAAACTGATCAATGAATTCTGAATAGGAGTAGGGAGAATCAAAAGAAAAATGAATGATGGGGGACCAAAAAATGACAGACCTGGGATTACCCTTAGCATCAAGTTTCTGAACAGGGAAGGGGAACCTGTCTGACTGATAACAGATCATGAGATGATAGATAACTGAGGAGTACTTGAAAACTTTTTCAGTATCTAGCTTTAAGAATTGATCATGGATTTTGTTGGCAATGAAGGAAGCATAATCATACTTAATCTCAGGAGGCTGCCCAGGGGTAAAGATGGATAGCAAAGCCAAAGTTATTTGGTCTACATACTCACTGGTATTGAATCCTAGGACAAAGGATATTATGTTAACAACTAGCCTTCCCAATGTATTGAAATAGTAAAAACCATAGGGGGGAGCTCCTTTTGGCTGATGCTCAGGTAGCATGAAATACTGACACATGGATTTTAATTTCTCTGGGGTTAACTGTCTGGTTTTCTCAATCAATCCCTCCATGGATAATGGTGCTAATTCTTGCTCTGGCTCAAAGTGTAACATAGCATTGGATACCGAGGTGTGACAGGAACAGAACATTTTGATCGTGAGTTAAGACAGCCTTCGTGCTGTGGTCATAGTTTGCATGACAAATAATGAATGATTGTGGAAAATGTGGACCGAATGAAGGAACAAGATACCTTGGGAGATTGGACTTACAACCCCATATACGGTCTTGCTCTTTGAGTAATTCGTCTCTCCGCCGAAGGGTGTTTGGACCGGGGGGACTTCTATCGAAACCTGGTGTCTTTATTTGGAAATCTTCACTCATCAGTGAAGAGAGTCCAAATCACCATGAGAGCATTCAATGGAGTGATATTTATCAGTGCTGGACCTCCATTTTGGTTCTTGTGGATTCAAAATGGAGGTTTTCGTTTTTTCCTTACAGACTGACCGGGATATCTGAAATGGAGGAAGTTGAAACAATTTGCAAGTTTTGGGGGCAAATTCACAGGTTTGAACTCTTCAGGGAGGACTCCGATGCTTTTTAACCACTTTTTCAGAGAAAAACAAAGGAAATTAAGTTTGACTAGCAGTCGAGGCGTGAAATGATAAATACCTGTATTTTAGACGGAAACTTGTTCTTTAACAGGTAATGAGCAATGGCGGGGACGTCTTCAACACGGGCGTAGCAGAATTTTGGGGCGAAATGGTTAATTACAGTAGAATTTCGAAAATCGCAGCGGGAGCAACGTTCTTTTCTGAATAATGAAAATAGCTAAAAAACACGAAAAAAATGGCTTATTTACAAGTTAAAAGGTTTTTTTTTTTTTTCGAGGTGTGACGTCAGGGTAGTACGGGATGACGTGTGCATCGTCAGGCGGTAAGTGGTAAGCGGGAAGTGCCCGCACCGCTTTTGGTCGAGGGCGGTATTAATCGGGGGGGGAGCGATTCCATAGGATAGTCGCCACGTGGATGGTTGACTATTCTGAAACCACCCATCCCCCGCTGGTTAACATGCTGACAAGGGATGGGCAGCGGGATCAACGCTGGCCGTTGATCTGCGGGAGGCTGATCCAACGGCTAGCATGATGGGAAGATGAGCGGAGGTTTCGTGTGGGCCCCGTCGTATATTTAAACACTTTTACATGTTTTTTAATTGCTCCGGGGGCTTTTTAATAGGCGGAGACAGTTATTAATTAGTCCAAATGATTAATTAACCCCGTGAAATTATGAAATGGATTGCGGCGGAGCTTGGCCAGGTGGAATGCCACGTGGAATGCTGACGGTGGCATAGACTTTCGCAAATTTTATTGATATGTTTTGGTATTAAACACACATATTGTATGTCTAATGCTTTTTATATATATTTTATTATATGATGAATTAATTAATACAATTATTTCATCATAAGGGCGGGATTAATGTTATAAAGATATATTTCACCAAAGGGTTTATAAGACGGGTTTTATTTTCAATGTGCGGGGATATAATACTTTGGTAAAACATTATAATAAAGGGTTTTGGGGATATTTATAGAAAAGGGAGTTATATACTTAGGAAAAGGGATTTCCACTAGGGATTTAATATAGTAGAATTAATGTTAACATGGTAAAGGACAAGGAAAATCAAAACATCTTTGTACATCTAAGAAAGCACAATTTATGAAGTAATTATAAACATTTTATCTTCAACACTTAACTTAGAATAACAAATTATTTTGAGGAACTTCTTATGGAATTTTGCATCAGTTTCCTAAGTAAAATAGGATTTTACTTAGGAAAAAGTTAAAGATGGAAGATAACAATGATGGATTATTTCAAGTGCTTAGGTCTTTTTGATCATTAGGCCGAGGGTCCGGTCCCTCCAGAAGTCAAGGAAATGCCTTGAGCCCTTTTGATCTCAAATTACCTTAGTACTTTTTTTTGGGGAAATTAGTAAAACTCTTGAGGGGGAAAAATGATGAGGGAGGTTAATGAATTTGACTTTGCTTGCTGTGATTTTCCAGTGTATTTCCTGCTTTAATACTTGTGATGAAAGTAAATGATTAACCAACATGTAGCAGCACCATTCATCAGATAACACTTTGCAGCACCATCTACCTACCCTATCTACTTAACACTACCATTTTTTCTTCTTTATTAGGGTGCATTTAGACTTGCAAACCCTTTTCAATCTTTTTCTTTTTACATGATAAATCTATCTATTTCTACCCTTATTACATCCAAGGGCTCAGATTAAACTGTTGAGCACCTTTTATTCACTCTACCTAGCTACTTACCTGCCAAGATTAAACTGTTTGGCTAGATATTTATTCTCTAATCTATAACATGAAATTGAAATATGACTAAGCCAAGTTTAAACAGTTTGACTTATTCATGAATTGTGGCAAAAGTTTCACAAGCTGCACACAATTATTTTATTACAACAGATGAAAAAAGTAGTGGCATTTAGACTTGCACACTTTCCTTGGTCTATTTTTTTTTTGCTTGGGGTTCATTTCTTTCTCTTTTTGACCATTTTTATTCTTTTTACCCTTTGATTTTTCTTTTAGGGTATACCCTCTTTACATTTTTTTAAATTTTTTGATTTTTTGGTTTTTCAAGAATATGGAACACCTTTGCTCAAGTAAGAAGGTTTGAACATATTCCACACTTCCATCAAGACAATCATGAAGGATGAAACCTATCGATATAGGAGGCTAACACTGGCTCCACTTGGGGATGGCTTTTCCTTGTGGAAAGTCAAGAACAGTAGATCAGATGCCTCAGAATGTCTTCAAACTGAAAGTATGAAATCTTCCTTCTTCTTGTAGCTTTATTTTACATATGATAGTGAAGCTTTTGGAACTTAGGGCCTTCACTTCGGGCTTCAATTCCAAGAAGTCACCATCCAATCCAAACTGCATTAACAAAAATAAAACAAGAAAACAATATATTATGTACAAGTTAGAAACATTAAAACATTCTAATAAATTGGATCAAAATAATGCTTAAGCATTCGACCATTGACTGGTCCTTCTTCAACTTCTGAATTGTCCAAGTCCTTCAAAAAGTAAGTGTCGTTTCCCTGTAAGGCATGAATGATATAAGGCCCTTTCCACAAGAAATCAAACTTTCCATGTTTCCCTTTTTCTTCTCTCCTAGAATCCCATCTTAGGACCTTGTCTCCTAACTGAAAATCCTCTGCTTTAGTCCTTTTATCAAATATTTTCTTTAGCTTTTCCTGTAAGACTTGTGATCTTTGGTATACTTCTTCTCTGGTTTTTTGCAGGTGGATTGTTTGATTAATTCTTCTTTGAATGTCATTTGGCTCCACTTGAGCCTCCTAAAGTAATTTCATGACAGGGATTCCTAAAGATGATGGGAATCTTGCTTCCAGACCATAAACTAACTCATATGGACTAGTCCCAATGGATTTCTTGGTTGTAAGTCTGTCTGCCCATAATGCATTGGTCAGTTTCTTATGCCAGTTCCTTTTATTTTCCTCCAACAATTTCTTAATGATATTGATCAAACTCTTATTGGAGGATTCTGCTAGTCCATTACCCTGGGGGTAATAGGCTGTTGAATGGCCTAAAGTAATATGATAGTTATGGCAGAAACTAATCATTTTCTTTGATTTAAATGCAGCAGCATTGTCTGTTATAATCTTTTCTGGACAGCCAAATCTTGAAAGTATGTTGGTTTCTAGAAACCCCATGATTACAGAATCATTGGACTGTCTACATGGGATGGCTTCAATCCATTTGGTGAAATAGTCTGTAGCAGTTAAAATCCATCTATTTTGCCCTGAAGAAGGGGGGTGAATTTCTCCAATAAAATCTAATCCCCATTGTTGAAAAGGTCTTTCTGTGGAAACTGGTTTTAAAGGCAGAGGTAACAACTTTCTTTTACCTTCAAATATCTGACACTTGTGACAACTTGTTACAAATTTATTTACATCAGAAAATAATGTTGGCCAGTAAAAACCAGCCCTTAAGATCTTGTCTGCAGTAGATTTCCAGTAGAGATTTCCTCCACAATCCCCTGCATGAAATTCATTAAGTACTTTATCAGCTTCATCTTTTAAGAGACAATTCAACAAGATTCCTTCATGATTTTTCCAAAATAAAGTGCTATCTAAAATACAATATTTCAAAGATGTCATTTTTAAAAATCTTTGTTTGGTTCTGGACAACCCTGGAGGAGCTTGCAGGTTTAATAAAACATGAATTATATCAGTGTACCAGGGTGAATCTAAGAAATCTTGACTGATCTGAGGAGTCGCCATCTCCTGCTCGTTATCCAGTTCATTGAGGTCTAAGGCTTGGCAATTGGTTTCTGTCATAAGTTGTGCTAAACCTTGGCCCTTTATAAGTTTTGTTGGTTTGATCTCAATATCATGTTAAAAAATGGTAGCTATCCACTTACCTCGTTTACCTTCAATGCCATCTTGAGTCAAAATATCTTTAACTACTGCATTAGGTACATATGCTATCACATGAGAATATAATATGTAAACTCTGAAATCTTTGATTGCTTTTACCAATGCAAAAGCCTGTTTTTCCATAATATTGTATTTTAGAGATGCATCCCTCAGTGCTTTACTAAAAAATGCTATTGGCTTTTCACACCCTTGGTCATCTTTTTTAAGTAAAACAGCTGCAACAGTATGTTCAGAAGCAAATGAAAAAATAATAAAGTCTCTATCAAATTTAGGACTGGTCAGAACTGGTGTCCTTGTTAAAGCCATTTTAATTTCCTCGAATGATTGCTTGGCTTCTACAGTCCAGTCAATGCTTTAATCTTTCCTCAACATGTTAGTCAGTAATCTAAGTAACTCTGCTAGACTAGAAATAAATCTTCTCAAGAAGTTGATTTTTCCTATAAATGCTTGCAATTCTTTTATGTTTCTGGGGTGGGGTATTTGCAAAATTGCTTGAATTCTTTCTCGATCAATCCTAATGCCATATTTAGAAATGATATGCCCTAAAAGCTTTCCTTCTTCCAAACCAAACAATGACTTCTTAGGGTTTAAAGAAATTCCATATTTTCTGCACTTTATAAATACTTGCCTTAGGTGATTTAAATGTTCTTGATCTGTTTTAGAAAAAACAGTCAAATCATCTAAGTAAATAACCAGAAAATCATGTATCTCTTTAGCAAAAGCAATGTCCATTGCTCTTTGAAATGTAGCTCCTTCATTCTTGAGCCCAAATGGCATTTTGACATATTTAAACGTACCCCATGGTGTGGTAAATGCTGTTTTATCCTGATCATCAGGATGAACCAGAATCTGGTTGTACCCTGAAAATCCATCCAGTAATGATATTCTCGAAGATCCTACTACCCCTTTGCAGAATATGATCCATTTTCGGCAGAGGATAGTTGTCTTTTAAAGAAACTTTATTCAAATTTTTTAAGTCAACACACAGTCTAATTTCTCCTGTCTTTTTCCTTGTTGGTACCAGGTTAGAAACCCATTCTGAGAATCTGACAGGAGCTATAATCCCTGCTTCAAACATTATTTTTTGATTTCCTTTTCAATCGAGGGTAACAAAACAGATTAATTCTCCCAAGCTTTTGTTTAAAAGGTTTCGGTCCGGTTTGTGGCTGTGCATAGTATGTTGAATGATGGATGTATCGTAAGATTTGAGGTCTTCATAACTCCAGGCAAAAACATCCTGGAATTCTTTTAATAATTCAATATATTTCACCTTTTGTTCTTTTGGGAGAGATTTGGACAACTTAACAATTTTAGGATGTTCTGGTGTTCCTAAGTTGCATTCTTCCATATCAGCCTTAACAGGTTCCATTTTAGGTCTGAATGGAATATCATTTGAGTCGAATAGATCTTCCAAAGGTGTTAATCCTTTGGGTAATTGATTATCTTTTAAATTAATGATTTCTGTTTCATCTATGATCTCATCAAATTCCATTTGTTTCAAATTTTGTATGTCTTTTTCAGTGAACGTGGTTGGATGCAGCATATGAATTGCATTTTCTATTGAAATTTCTATTTTTTGTTCTTTTTCTTGATCAAATTTATCAACGGTTATGTCTTCATCTATATTACAGTTGGAAAACTCATTCTGAAGTGTCAAAAAATTATTGATTTGATTGTTATTCACAAATACTTGCCAATTCAAAAGATTGTCTGGTATTGCAGGCCTGTGCCTTATCTCAGCTGAAAACTGATGATTAGGATCAAAAGGCAACTTGCATGTACTAGCAAACATTGCTAAACCGTGAGCATGCAAGTTTTGTTTCCTGGGAATTTTGGCAAGTTGGGCTTGTAGAAATGTGTTGAGAATCTCTACAACTGTCTCTCGGTATTGTTTCAGTCTCATGTCCTTTGTTGCACATTCTCCTTTAATCTGTTGGATGATTAGTTCAGAGTTACCTATGATTGATACCCTAATGCCTCCTAACTTCTTGACATGTTTAAGCCCTAATAAAAGAGCTTCATACTCTGCCATGTTGTTAGTGCATTTGAAATTTAACCTATAAGCATGACCCTCTGCATGATTGTTTTCCACATTGTGTAACCAAATCCCAGCTCCTGCACCTAGTCTGTTCACTGAGCCATCAAACTCTAAATGCCATAGAATTTCATGTTCATAATCTTTATCAACTGTTTTAACGTATTTTTTGACAAGAGCTAGTTGTTTAGTTTTTTTAGGTATTTCTTGGTCATCTGGTGTTTCATTGTTTTCAGAGATTTCTTCAATTTTAACCGTGGTTTTGTTTATGATTTCCATTTCGGGAGCTTCTATTTCAGTAGGAAGATCTGACTCAGCATTGTATAAAATAAAAGAATCCATGTCAGAATGTACAGAATAAATAGGGAAGTTTTCAGGCTTCTCATGGCTACTCACTAAGTACTTCATCAAAGTTTCTCTATATAATCTTTTAGGCTGACCAAATACTGAAATAGTTGCATAAGACATGTCTAATTGAATAGATCCTCCAAGTTTAGTACCCCAAGATCTAGACAATAACATACCATATTTAGTGGAATATCAAAGAATCACTATGTCCATTAAAACAAGAAGGGAAGGTGGTATTGGACCAAAGCGGACACAGTATCTTTAATTATTTATAAACATTTTACCCGATCGTGTGACTATTCGATTACCCAAATTGAAGATTCGGTAATATCTAGATTCAATCTTTCCATTACTGCTTTTGGCATCAAATTGTGAGATGCTCCAGAATCAAGCATTGCATTATGGAGTATCTTGTCGTGAATATTTAGGCTTACATAAAATGGAGGAGTTCCTCCACTTTCTGGTTTGCCATTAACCTCAGGGCCAAAAAGAAGTTTGGGTTGATCATCAAGAATGTTTACTGAATCATCCAATCCAGTAATGTTAATGTTTAAAGACTTGGAAATCTGACTCCTATAGACATCATGTTTAGCCAATTCTGATAAAGGAATAGCTATCTTGAGTTTGCCTATTTCAGCCCCTAGATTAAAAGGTTTTTCTGTTTGAGCTTTAGTGTTTTGCACAGTTGGGTTTTCTCTGTTTATTGGGTCTTCAATGTTTTTCTTTTTTTCATGAATGAAGTTTTGTTTTGAAGATGGTTTCTGGTGATCATCTCTTCATTATTTTCTGCAGCCCGATGAAGGAGGAGACAACATTGAATGTTACCATGACGAGTTGAAATGTTCAGACATCTTCAATTATTGGATTTGAAAACTCGGGAGTTAGTCCTAGGGCAAAATTTCAGTATTTGTAATGTTTGTGGCTGGTGGGGAATATTTTGTTTACCTTTGACATTTTGTTTTGTGTTTTCTGCTTATTTTTCTCCTGCACATCTATCCGTCTACTTCTCAAAGTTGTACCGTTTATGAACTCTCGTAGATTGGTCGTGTCATAGCCTTCTTTGAAATCAAAAGTCTCATCTCCGAATGAGTTTGGAATGTTTCAAGGATATGATTTCGATCATCCCGGACAGGTGACTTGTTCATTCTTGGTCTCATTGACATTGTTTATTTCTACATCTTCCGTAGGTTCTTCCGAGGTTGAACCTTCAAAAAGCTTTAAAAGGTAATCTAATGTTTTGATTAGGGACATTTGTTACTTTGGTTCAGATTCCTCCTAAAGTTTGGGTTTTCGAACATTCGGGTTATCAGTGAGAAGACTTTCTTTCAATGGTTTCCATCATTACCTGACCTTTTCCATACCTTTAATGATTACATCCATCTTCTTTTTCAAAAGTCAAGGTTCTCTTCATTCATAGGCATTCTTCTCCGCCTAGCCTCCGGCTCGTTTACCGATTTGCTTCTCACACTCACCACCAGTGCTTTGTATTTGAAGCCAGAGCTCTTTCCCCAAGGGAATAAGCTTACACGGGAGCCACGAAACCATCCAATGAATGGTTATTGCTATTAGCAGTTTTAGGTTTAGAGGAACTGCATTATATGATTCATTTAACTTTATGAGTGTAATCTTTGCATGGTTTCATTTGGTCTTTCTTAATTTTTTCAAATTTAAAAGACCCGAGATATCCTTTTTCTTCCCATCCGTTCAAAACGTTCTACAAAGCTTCTAGATCAAGAATACCGTTCTGGGTGAGAGCTCCTAAACCAAGTTCTAACTTCTCCGTAAGACTTCCACAAAAATTTCGCGCTAGTATTTAATGCAACACTATCCCAAAAACTCAGCAATCGTCATTCTTTGGTGTGTTGTTGGTTTGTGCTTCCGCATCCGTCAAAAAGGTGGACTTCGTTTGGTAGTCCTTGCAGTAAAGTCGAGGAAGGATACGGGAAATCGTAAAGGGGCATATCGATTAGCTATTGAAGACAAAGTGGAGGATGTAGTGGAGTAACCGGTCTAGTAGGAGGAGAAGGTGGTTCTACCAGAGGAGATGGAGGTTCAATGGTGAGGAGATGGAGTGGGTTCAATGTGTTTGAAAAGTGATCGAGTTTCTGGAGATGCTTCTGCTTATCACAATGTTGGGAGCTTTCTTCAAAGGTTTGCCTTAACGAATGGGAGTTATGCAATTTTCCTGCCAAGAGTGATGAAACAAATCGTATTGTAAATCTTCAAAGAACAAAGGATCGGAATTAATCTAGAGATAATTCACCTTTAAAAATTCACAAACAAAGATGTTTCAAATCGTGCATCAAAAGGAATGTCATCAATATAACACTTTTCATAGGACAAGATGCATTCAGAGTGGTTTTAATCCATCGTACTCTCTCGACTTTCCTCTTTCGTAACTTTCTTGACTTCTTGTTCTCTAAGAATCGATACTAGGATCGATTTGGATTTTCAAATATTGGTGGTGATTGGGTTTGTTTGACTTGGTATGCTCTAATCCTTTCTTCGTCAGCTTTTCTTAGACATGTGTTTTGGATTTTGGTTTTAATTGAAAAACAACACAAATTTACAAATTCTTTAAGAAATAAGTGATATGTGATTAAGATTTCTAAAGATTTGTTTAAACTAGAGAATCATTAAAAAATTTGAAACTAAGATTCAACATATAAGCTAAATTGCCGTAGATAGACCTAAAATAACATTTGTTTACTTTTGCATTTGCGTAGCAAAAAGCAATTTCAAAGGCTACCCTGGTTGATCTTCGCATCATTTATAGCTTATATTTGAACAATACTAACAAGTAAAATTGATTCAGCTTCCCAAAGATGGTCGCTACTATGTTATCACTCGTGTTTTCTCAGAAGTTGTGTAAGAGGAAAGTATACCTTATGGGTAACCACAAACTAACCTTTAGGATGCAGCATCCAGCTAACCGCATCCGCAGAGGGCTCTCTCTTTATGATTTATCTTTGTTCTTTATGCTGTTTTAGGCTAGTTATAGATCCAAAGCTTGTTTTGGGAAAATGGTGGAATCCACAAACTAAGGGCAAGGCTGGGAGAGCTTAAACCACGCTGGTTGCTATGGAGTCAAAGGATGGCTTAACGTATTTCTATTCTATGCACAAGATGGTATTGTTGCAGCAAGATAGCTAGACAGAACAAACTAAAATTTAAAGTGGTGGATGATCTGAAGGGATGAAAGGCAACTAAGAATCTTTCACCATGTTCAAAGGAAGGAAGGAATTAGATTACAAACAAAGAGAAATAAAGGATTCTTTATTATAGCAATCACGAAAGGCTTAAATTAGCGACAGAGCATTTAAGAATTCATGCTTAGGCCTAATTTAGAAGAAAACATTTAGGAACAATCACATTTGAAAACAGACATAACTACAAATTACTTAACCTTTATGTAAATTATTCGTAAATGGATATGATGGGTATTATAAACTAATATAAAATTTCGTACAAAGGGTAGAAACACTTATTGAATCGTAGTCCAACACATGAACTCAACAAGTCCAAGGCTTCAAATCGTCATCCAAAGAAGCTACAAGTAAATCTTCCAAAAGTTTTTATTCCGAAAATCTTAGTATTGGCGTTATAGTAATAGAACTAATACTCAACACCCCTTTGAGGGTTTATTTACACACAAAATAATCTCAACAATTCTACACTATTCTAGCCAATAATCTAGGCTGACTTAAAGCATATTTACAAACAAACAAGACAAATGGTCCCGTAAATAGAATAATGGCAACTACCGATGTTGTTCCTTTCTTCATGACGTGCTAGAGATATGTCAGCATAGGGACTGGGTTGTTCCTCATGTATTTTTGACTTGTCAATACTCTTTCTTCTCACAGATACTTCAATCCCTTTTCATCCGATACTCTTTCATTCTGTTGCCTTTTCCGTTTTTACCATTTACCGATAGTAAAGATAAAATCTCATCTCTCGAAAACAATCTTTTTGCGTTAACTTCCGCATTTCCTTCCACCATTGATCATCCGTACTATAGTTCTTCCGAGTTTCAAAGTTTCTTTACCCTGCTTCGCAAGTTTATAAAAGTGGCTCGTTTCGGAATAGATACTTTATTTCTGCGTTCCGTATGAACAGATTCCTCACTTTATCATAAATACTTTTCTGCATTGGTACTGCAGTTCAAGGAGTCAGTAGAACCTACAAATCGTATTTTTAGCATAAGCTTTTGTTCTTTCAGCAGGTTTCCGGCCCAATATTGAATCCTTCCGTATGCGCGGGACTTGGCAATCCGCCCAGAAAGCTTTTAAACTTCTCTCCGAAAACGTTGATATCAACCAAAATGTCTCAGACACTTTCTTTTCAGATTTTGCACATGAAAGTCCTCTGTGAAACTTTTGCTTTAAAATCGCACCTGTTCTATCATCAATTCCTAAACAATGCAAGTCGTTGTTTTGTTCCCTGAATTCAAAAATTGAATGAGTCACCGGGCTCAAGCCAAAACGCTCTTTAATTCATGGTTCCGGTTTTATTTATTTCTTCAGTGTTATTCTGACTAACTCATTTTGCTCAAAAATAGCTTGGAATGGAGGCCAAATATCTCTTATTAATTCAATGATGTTAAAATCAGTAATATCATTTATTTCGTTTCATAGGTTTTTCCAAAGGAAAGATCTTTTGCAAAGCCTTCAACCAATTTTTCTCCAATCTTTTATTTCCTCGAGGTTGTCATAGCCTTTTGGATGTGTCAGCATTTTTCCTCCAATTTTGTTAATTGCAATTTTGTTTCCTGGAGTTTCAGTGACCCTTAGCTACAAACTTCCTCCATATCCGTTTACAATTAAATCTTCTTCGAATTCGAAATTAGAAATATTTCACCGAGATGGTTGTTCGTCATTCCGTAGTTGTAGTAATTTCGTTAAGTTGAAGTCTCTGATAACTTCTCCTTGCTCTCGCAATGCTTTTTCCAACTCTTTTCTTCTGTTTACTTAGTCGCCTTGGCTATCTAAGAGCAACTCCACTTTATTTCTTCCTTGAATTTCTCTTTTATAACTTCCTGTCCCAGGGTGCTCGAGGGTTTGCAGTTTCACCGTTTTTCTCACCACTATCCTTTTTTACCAATGCCTCAATACCTTTAATGTCTTTTGGGATTGTGACCCAAACCAATGATGATTCCTTCTAGACTTTATTCTATTATCCTTGGCCTCGTGAGGGAGTGCCCTCTCAATCTTCAATTGTGCAAAGAGTATTATTCATTAACTCCTACAGCTGCTATGTCGCCATGGCTTTTCAGGTTATAAGAGAGTAGAACAAACCATTTCCCTGCTTGTCTAAAGTAGTTTCATCCCATCCGGTGTGATGGACATTCACAAACTTCAAAATTTGATCCCTCGATGTAATCTGGCCGCTGAAGTTGGCTTTGCACCTTTGCTTTGAAGTGGCTCATTAGCATTTTTACCTTGAAGAACTGTGTTTATAATGTAATTTCGTCGATTATGAGGAGCCATCTTCACATATCGATCGTATACCTTCATTTTCAATGGATCATTCTTTGTTTTGATATTAATGAAGGTTCCTTTGATGTCTCCGCATTCCACTGGGCGGTCCTAAAGAAGATACTTCTTGCTTAATTGTTTTTGTATCCTTTCGCTATGTTTGTTTCACTTGCTTCGTGTCTGCTTAGTCGACTATCTTCCCTACCATCATCAAATACTTCATCTATAATTTTTACATCTCGGAGGTATCCATTTGTGTTTTTTAGCTTGATAAACTTGTGGGGCTCCTTGAAGGTGGTATCCGGGAGCTAGCTCTCTTTTTCCTTATTTCCACATTCAAAGGGGAGTTTGCACCGGAACTTGGATTTGCTTTCACTGTGGAGAAGCCCGAGATGGTTCCGTGCTCTTTTGGAACTCGTGTTCTTTTCCGGCCATGAACAAGGTTTCAACAACCCCACCATGTTATTTTCCCTTACCTTGGGTTCGCCTGCCATCGATAGACCGTTTTCCTCGTAACGCTTATCGTAGAGTGGTTGCTAAAGACAGCTACCTAGGTACCGCATTTGATCACATGTTTCTAGGTCAAAATTCTTTCAACATCTTTCATAAGTTTATTCAATTTTTCAGTTCTTCCACTTTCCTCTTCAACAAGATTTCAAACCTATCTAGGTCATCTTGATTTGCATATTGTTCTAAACTGTGAATTTTGTAGTATAGGGAGATGATGTTTATTCTTTAATCTTTTTTCACAAATGTTCAAAGGGGTCATAAGGGACCTAACGAGAAAGATGTTCCGGAATCCCTCTAATAAAAGTTTCTCTGCTTTCCCGGCCTTCTAGAATTGCACGAGAAAGGACCTTAAATCGGGTTTTTGATCCTTAACTCTGCTTTCTTTCTCACATTGCGTAATGGATCATATCCTAATTATTCATCCTGTCAGTGTATTCCAAAGCAAAAAAATTCTCATTGGTACATATCTCAACTTGAGAATGGATGAATTCACATCCATAAATCCTGGATGATCGTATGGTTTCTGAAGGCACCAATCCCCAACTTATAACCTTGACAACGTGCGTCTTCTCTGCCTCCTAAAAGATCGAGTCCTGGGGAGAAATTGCTAACAGAAATAAAGGCAGTCGACAAACCTAATAATGAATTTCGAATAGGAGAGAGAAACCGTAGTGAAAATGAATGGATAAACAAAAAGACAGTATCCGGGATTACTCTTAGGAACAAGTTTCTGAACAAGGAAGCGAAACTCCGTCTGACTCCATAATAGATCATGAGATGATAGATAATCGAGGAGTACTTGAAAACTTTTTCGTATCTAGCTTTAAGAATTGATCATGGATTTTGTTGGCAATGAAGGAAGCATAATCATACTTAATCTCGTGATACGCCCAGGGTAAAGATGGATAGCAACAAGTTACTTGCCCACATACCTACAATCGGGGTATTGAATCAGGACAAAGTGATATTATGCTAACAATCAGCCTTCCTAATGTATTGAAATAGTAAAAACCATAGGGGGAGCCTTTTACCGATGTCGTGTAGCATGAAATATCGACACATGGATTTTAATTTGTCCGGTTAACCGCTCCTGCTTTTTCAATCAACTTTCCATGGACAATGGTGCGAGAATTTTTGCCTCCGTTCAAAGTGTATTGACAGCATTGATAATCGAGGTGTGATATAGTAAAAGAACACTTTGACGAATGAGTTAAGATGCCTTCCGTGCGGTGATCATAGTTTCAACATGCGCACAGAACGATTTCGTGAGCTGTGGACCCAAGGAATAAGATACCTTGGGAGATTGGATTCCATAACCCTATAAGGTCTTGCCCTTTTCGAGAATTCGTCTCTCTACAGCTACGTAAGCTCAACTGGGACTTTCATCGAAACCCGTGTTCTCATTTTCTGGAAATCTTCATCTATCGCAGGTAGACAGTCCAATTCCCCGCGGAGGAGCATTCAATGGAGTGATATTTAGTTTGGTTGACCTCCATTTTTGTTCTCAGATTCAAATGGAGGTTTTCATTTTTTTTCTGGCACACCGTACGGACATCTCGACAAAAGAGAAATTAATTACACACCTACAGTGTTTTGGGGGCACTTACAAAAGCTTAAAATCTTCGTGAGGACTCGTGACATTGATTTTTAACCACTTTCTAAGCGAAAAACAAAGGAACCTAGCTTTTCTTACAATGTATGTGAAATGATAAACACTTATTTTTAGATGGAAACCGGTTTTTCGACAGTGTAATGAGAAATGGTAAGGTGGACGTCTTCAACACGGCTAAAGCACTTTTGAAGTAATGGTCAATCACAAACAGTAAATTTCCGAAAATCGTTAGCCGGGAGCAACGTTCTTCTCGTAACAATGAAAATAACTAAAAAAACACGAAAAGTATTTATTCACAAGTTAAAAAGGCGGTTTTTTGTTTTTTTCGAGATGTGACGTCACAGTGGCACGGGATTATCGTGCAAAATGTCAAAGTGTATGGTAAGCTAGCGTTCTCGCACCGCTTTTGGTTGAGGGCGATTAATCGGCGAAGGGGAGCGCATTCTGGCTAGCGAACAATACGTAAAGTCGACTTTTCAAAAAACCGCCCATCCTCGGGTCGATAACATGGCCGGGCAAGGCGGGATGGCCAAATGATTAACAACAACCGTTGATCAACGAATGAGCGATCCAACTACCGAAGGGGATGGGGGAACATGCGCAGGGTTGACAGGGTGGGCCCGTCGTGCTTTGCGTTGTTTTTACCTACAATCTAACTTCACCTTCGTGAAATGTTAATAGGCGGATAGTTGGTTGTTAATTAGTCCTAATGGACTACCTAACCTTCTAGGTACATAATGAAATAGGTTAAAGTGAGTTGGCTAGGTGGAATGCCACGTGGACTAATTACCATGGCACAAGGATTTTCTAAAGTTTACGGACATGTTTTGGTATTAAACATACGAGAGAAAACATAAAGTTTTTATATATATTTTTATTACATGATGAATGAATTAATACAATTATTCATCATAGGGGCGGGATTTATGTATACTGCTATAGTTTTAACTGTGTATTATAAAGCGGGGTGTTTATTTTTAATGTATGAACATATACTGGTAAACATTATAATAAATGGTTTTGGGGATATTTATAGAAAAGGAGTTACATACTTAGAAAAGGATTTTATCAGGGATTTAATATAGCAGAATTAAATGTTAATATGGTAAAGGACAAGGAAATTGCAAACACCAAATTCAAGAAAGTGATAACTTGGTGAAGTAAATTGCAACATTTTATCTTCAACACTTAAAACTTAGAATAACAAATTATTTTGAGGAATTTTTATGGAATTTGTATCAGTTTCTAAGTAAAATAGGATTTTACTTTAGGAAAAATTCTAAGATGGAAGATAAATATATGAATTATTTCAAGTGCTTAGGTCTTTGATCATTAGCTATAACGTCCCTCCGTGTCAAGGAAAATGCCTTGAGCCCTTTGATCTCAAATTACCTTAGTACTTTTGGGGAAATTAGTAAAACTTTGAGGGGGAAAATGATGAGGAGGCTAATGAATTTGACTTGCCATTGTGATTTTTCAAAGGTATTTCTGCTTATACTTGTGATGAAAGCAATGATTAACCAACATGTAGCATCACCATTCATCAACACTTTCACACCATCTACCTGCTCCATCTACTTAACACTACCATTTTCTTCTTTATTAGGTGCATTTAGACTTGCAAACCCTTTTCAATCTTTCCCTTTTTACATGATAAATCTATTCAAAGTCTACCCCACATAATTCATGCTCGTATTAAACCTGAGCACCTTTATTCACCTACCTAGCTACTTATTCCAAGATTAAACTTTTTGGCTAGATATTTATTCTCTAACTATAACATGAAATTGATATATGCTGAGTAAGCTGTTTAAATAGTTTGATTTTATTCATGAATTGTGGCAAAAAATTTCACACGTACACAATCGATTTAATAAATACAGGTGCAGGCATTTGGATTTGCACACTTTCTTGTCTATTTTTTTTTGCTTGGGGTTCATTTCTTTTCTTTTTGACCATTTTTATTCTTTCCCTGATCTTTCTTTTAGGTATACCCTTTACATTTTTTAAATTTTTTTGATTTTTTTGGTTTTTCAAGAATATGGAACACCTTTACACCAAGTAAGAAGGTTTGAACATATTCTATACTTCCATCAAGACAATCATGAAAGATGAACTATTGATATAGGAGGCTAACAAATAGTTATAAAGACGAAAAACCCAAAACTTAAATCTCAGAACTTCATGTTTATAATCTTCAGGTGAGTTACTAGAGAAATAGCAGCAAACTTTACTTAAAGCCAAGTTCGTAGGAGTATGCTGGAGTAAACCCTAAGGCATGTCCTAGATGGGTCACAGCATTTAGCCAAACAGTCAGTAAACCAAGGTGGGAGAGCTGGGTATGAAGTCGTGTGCTGACCGCAGTAGCTATTCAAATGGACGCTGCTGCTTATGCATAGCTCGTCCCAAGCTTTGGCCACCAAAGAAGGAAGGGAAATGGACAAGATAAAATTCCATACCCTTCATCGCTTACCTTATGCTCCTATGGTAGAGAGATAACCGTAGTGACAACTTCGCAGTTTAAAGCGTGCAGCGAGCTCTCAGCACCAACAGACAACAATGAAGCAAGAGGTGGAGGTTGGGGTGGGTAGTTACCCCAACCCACCTTCATCAGCCCGCATCACCATCGATTGTGAAGGATGCAAATCAAACGGTTTGGGCAGCGTAATTATGATGCGTATGGAGACCACAAAGACAACCTCTTTAGTATATGAATTAATCACCGTATAATGATCTTCATCGGTCACAAACATAAACATAATAATATTTTAAACGAACCCATATGTGGCACGTGAAAGAAACTTTTGGGTTTATTTTAATAGTTTTGCCGTCGGCAAACACATAGTAAGTTTAAGTATGTACCTCGTACGTTACCACCATAAAACCATGTTGGTGGTCATGCCGTATGCGGCAACACAAGGTGCCAAATCCTTATGGACAAACACATTATAGTGTAAACAATGAAAATCAACTTACGAATATTTGGACTAGTGCTAATGTTATTTCGAACAAGTTTGTAATAATTAAAGGTGGTTAATGTTATGGTTTATATATATATATATAGAGAGATCTCTCTCTCTCTCTCTCTCTCTCTCTCTCTCTCTCTATATATATATATATATATATATAGATAGATAGATATAGATATATAATTCAGATTGTTGGGGTAGTTTATACTTAATCACTTTATTTTTATTTTTTTATTTTGTAAATTGTGCGTGAATAAGAGTGTATTTGTAGCATAAGTGGTATTAGAGCATAAGTTACAAACTAGGGCCACTTGGGCTGTGAATCATATAATTTTTTTTTTTTACAGAATTTTGTTAAAGTTAATGATTTTATATTTTACAGGTACATGAATAAGTTTTAATCCACCATGAGAAGGGGATCAAGTCAAACCCACTCGTAAACATGGTGGAGACCCATCCTATGACCAATCCCGAGGTCAATTCCAAAACGTGGGTGTAGCTAAGTGTGGACCGACACCAACAGCATGAAGAAGAAGGTCACAGAAGAACAACAACGAAGGTACAAATAAGTTGTTGGATACCATGAAACAAACCTGTAAAAAGAGACACATGTCTGGGACATAGTTCAGTGCTAATGAGAGAACGGGAGTTAATATTTAAAAGCTCGTTGGATAGACACCCTCCTAGTGGACAACCCAACCCCAAAAGAAACACTGGGGAGGAAAGAGAACGACGCGTACAATACATGATAATGTTGGAAGACAAAGTCAAACGCCAGATCATGGCGCTCAACACACAATGAGGTGGAATTTGGAAATGTCTTAGAAGAACAAGAGTTGAAAACAGAAAGTGAAGTTACAGTGAGAATTTCGGAAGACTTGCTTCCTAGCATTGATGGAGAGGCGAGGAAAACAAGTTTAAGCTGATAATAAATATGAATAAGTACTTTCAAGTGTATGAACACAACAACAAACTTAAAGCTCACTCAGCTACTCATCAAATGTGGGAGAAAGCAATGTTGTGTGGGAGGAAGTGAAGAATGTACAAGGAGGAAGATCAAAATGCACTTGGGATGAATTTCTGTGAATATTTGCAGTATAATTACTCATTAAACATTTTTATGATGAGAAATCCAGAATTTCATGATCTAACTAGACCAAATGACTAATGGATGAATTTATTACGAAATTCACTTTCTATTAAGATATGTACCTGTCACGTGAAGAAAAGGCCACAGCATCGTTGAGAAATTTTCGACCACAGCAACAAAGAATTGAGTTTGTGAATCCAAAAACTATGGATGAAGCGATTAAGAAAGAGAGAACAAAAGCACGTATTCAAGGTGAAGGGAGAAGTCGAAAAAATTTGGCCATCTTAAAGGTAAAAGTTTTACCAACAACATAAACAACAGATCTAGAAATTTCAAGAATGTCAAAAGAACCACTCAAAAGAACAGAATGGGAAAGCGAAACCGTAACCAAGTGGACTAGGGGTAACAGGGCCTAATGAAGCTTCTAGTAGACTCTAGATCGGGGCAACCCTGTGGAAACCTCCTGTTGTGGAATGTTGGGGATGTGGAGAAGCACATTACTTAAAAACTTCCCACATTGAGGGGAGGATTGAGGTGGCACAACAAACCGTGAAGAGGCTTCAACGGTGGGGAAATGTAGTCGAAACATACCTAGAATCACCTAAATGTTAGAGGATGGCAAGCAAGATTATCAACCAACCATGATAGAGTTAGAAGGTGCCTAAAACCAATTTGTTTTCATTTTAGTTCATCCTTATGTCAGCTTGAGTCACATACACCACCGTATAGCTGAGAACTCTAAATTGCGTAATCAGAAATTTAAAAACCCCCGGCCAGTTTAGCTAGCTACAGGGACAAAAGGCAAGTCCAAGCTATGGTACTGAATTGTGAGCTAAGTATTAAGAACAACACATAATGGTAGAACTTAATATTCTACCCTTAGGATCATACGATATCTTGAACAGATGGATTGGTTGAGAACATTGGTCTCAGTGGACCGCAAGAATATATTCATTCACTTAAGGCAAATGACAAGACACGATGAAGAATTCGTGTGCTATTAAAAATCCTTTGTAGTTACGACTCTGTCATCGCATCACAACTAAGTAAATGCTTGAGGAAGGTTGTCACTTTTACACAATCCAAGTGACCTCCATCAATACAAAGGAAGAAGAATTTTACAAGCAGAGAATATACCGATTGTGTAAGAATTTCCAAGATGTATTCTGGAGGAAATTGGTTCTGCTACCAAAAGAGACATGATCATTGAATCATTACCAAGGGCAACGCCGTGTCTCGAGCTCCTGCGAATGAGTGTTCCGCAGATAACACAATTAAAGATATGACTACAATACCTAATGACAAAGTCATGACATGCATCATGTTCCCTACGTTCAACACAAAGAAGAGGATGGCACTATGCGTATGTGCATGGATTGTCACAAGCTCACACAAGCTAACTATTAAAAACAAATACTTACTACTACGTGCTATACAATTCGTTTGATCAAGTCAACAAGGGAGCTACAATATTTTCAAGATTGACTTTCTAAGGTCGTTACCATCGTATCCTGGATTAAGGATGAAGATATAAGTAAGACAGCCTTCCACACTAGGCGGGCATTATGTTCACAGTACTACCCTTTGGTTAACCAATGCACCAACAACCTTCATGAGCTTACGTACGAAATTCTTTTTCACCTATCTTTGGATAATTTTGTTTAATTTTTATAGATGATATATTAATTTACCTCCATGAATATCAAAGAGCACCAAGAACATTTACGTACTAAAGTTAAGAATGCCTAGAGAGCATCAATCGAAAGAAGCCCGGTAAGTGAAATCAAACATGAACATCCAATATCCTGGGCATGTTATTTCTGGTCAAGGAATCACAAGTGGACCCAAAAAAGATAAGAAAAATTTATGGAGTGGAAGGCTCCAAAAGACATAACATACACGCTCTTATAAACAATGAAAGTTTTATTGATGATTCATCAATGGATTCTCCCAAAATCACTTTCCTATTACCTCCCCATAGAGGAAAGGATGAGTATTTAATGACCTGGTATCGTTAGAATAGTTTTGAGTTATTAAAAGAGTTGTTAACCACAACCCTTTTCTTTCTCGAAGGTAGCGTATCCCAACAAATAATTTGAGTTATGTATGGATGCATGCAAGGAAGGTGTGACAGTGTTGACTAAAATAGTAAAAGAGTCATACCATATGAGTCTAGGGAAGCTTAGACCATGAACATAGGTATTCTACCTATGATTTGGAGCTCACATCGGCGGTGCATGCCTTGCGAATATGGAGTGCATTATCCTGCTAGGAAAAGTGACACCTTATATCCGATCACAATAGCTTAACTAGCTATTTTAAGCAAGCTGACCTGAATGCTCACCAAGCTAGATGGAATGATTTTTAAGTGAATTTAATTTTGATATACAACACATGAAAGGAAAGGGAGAAAACTGTAGGATGCTTTGGATGAAAAGTTAATGCTACATTTATGAGTTGTACTTTTAATCGATCGAATTTAATTTTCAAGAACAGTATTTATGAAGCTAAAAAAGATCTAATACCACAACCTTTATGGAAAAGAGGATGAAAGGCAAGGAAAAATTTGAAGTGGTCCCAATAGATAAGAAGTTCTTAATTTCATTTTAAGAGAATGTTTATTCCAAATCAATTTAATTTGAACGAATGATTTTGGATGAGTATCATAGGAGCACCTATTCTGGCATCCAGGATATAAAAAGATATTAACAACAATTATAAAGCACTGACTACACTGATGGGAATTCCACACATAGCAGAATATTTGACAAAGTTTTCTAGAGTGTCAGCAGACACATGGCATCAAGATCATGATTGTTTAACCAATTCTAATGCCCGAACGAAAGTACAAGCACTTCTTAAATTTATCAATGACTACCTAGAAACAAAAGCATAATGATTCAATTATGGTGGTAGTTTACAGACTCAAAGAAAGTGCTCACTTATTCCCTAACAATCTACTTGCAAGATGGCAAATTGTTGGTACTTTCATGAAAGAGATTTTTAGATTATATGGTACACCCGAAGCAATTATTTCAAATCGTGATGTAAAAGTTTACATCATAATTCTAGAAAACGTTATTTAGTGGACCGGAAATGCAAATACAATTTAGTACTACCTAATACCCGAAACGGATGAAGAAATGAAGTGGTAAATTGCTTTAGAGGACAGGAAGTACGTACGTATGTAATGCAACAACCAATGAAAATGGAGTAATATCGGCATTTGTCGTAAAGTTTACATAAAATAACGGATACTTTCAGAAAATTTCTAATATGAGTTCTTTTCAAAGCATTGTATGGGTACAAATGTTGAACTCCTATAAATTAAAGCAGCTCACAGAAGAAGATGATGCTTGGACCAGATATGTTAGAAGAGATGGAACGGTAAGCGTCAATAAGAAGATTAGCAAGTCTAATAAGAACAGAGTGGGAAAAAGTTGCATATAAACAGGAAAAGAACCTTTCGGAATTTTTATTGGGGACCATTGTATGTTATAATTAAACCAAGAAAATCACTTTACCAAGAATGTTTGTGCCATTACCTTCGCCATCGCGGACCTTCGAAGTCGGAGAGGATAGGGCTAGTGGCTCATCAATTGGCTTTACCAAGTCATATTAGCACAAAATTTATTTCATGTGTCACATCGGCGTTATGTACACTATTCCAAGCACATCATACATTACAAGGTATCACGGTAACTCATCAAAGTACTACGATTTGAACAAATTAACTTCCAATTGAACTAATTCAAAATCTGTTTAAGTGTAGAACTAATTATGAGGCTCCGGGTAGAATTTATTATATCCCATATTGGAGAGAAATAGCGCTCTGGGTAAGTGAGTCATCCCCCGGTTAAAGTGCAATGGAAGCACTTTACCAGGAGGCTACTAACACTTGGGTGTTATGTATGAGGTTTATCCCGAGATGCTCCTAAAATGAGTAACACCGAGGATACAAGGTATCTCAACAAATAAAGATGTAACCTCCTAATATATTCTTTACTTTTCACTTATTGTTACATAAGTTGTTATGGCTACATTTAGAATGCGTAATGAATGAGGTATTTTTTAGTGACATTAACACATGAATTTTAATTTAAATATTATTTTAATGATAACGCCCAAGTAAAGGAACAAGTACGATCGGTAAGGAATATCCAAGAACCCAGAAAGAGGTTGAGAGGTCGTAGTTACTTCTTCCCAAAAAAGGATTTAAGGAAAAGTCCAGGAGGAAAGGGCCCCGTGTAGAGGAGGTGGAGGGTTGCTGCACCGATGCTTGTTCGGGAGTTGTCCGTAGCCGTGGAGCATCGAAAGGTACTTAAGAACTTGGTTCTCCTAGAGAAGAAAGAATGAATTTTCAATCCCGAGGCTGTGCTTCTTGTCTTAGAAAATTACCTTTTCGCAATCGTGAGGAGCAAGGGGGGAGTGAGGACGAATCGCCTCGCTCAAAGGTGGACTAACCAAGCATCGAAAACTAGTTTCTCTAATGTAGGTACAAAAGTGCATCCGAGTATATTGTTTAATGTTTGCATTTAATGTTTCAATTATAGTACGTAAAAATAAATGAGAATTTATATTTGAAATTCTATGTATCGTAATGGAGAAGACATTAACCATGTATTTCATTCTCGAGAAAATAGCTGAAAATGCATGATGTATTTACATTGGGAAGAAAGCCACATGGTAGAAATTAACACATTCTTTACCCTCCTGTGGTAGGTAAGTAATAGTAAATGGTGTAGCGGTGAAGCTTTTCCTTTATTTTTCCTGTGGTACTCTCTCGTGAAATTACTAATGATCAAATTAAAGCCAAAAGAATTATGTAAAATACACACAACGTAGTGAATAATGTAAAATACATGCTATCACACGATTTATGAAATATACATACATCGTAGTGAATAATGTAAACAGCAATACTATAGTGACTCATGAAAAATAGACGCTACCCATTGAACTATGCAAAAATACAAGACATAGCATCGTTCAAAGCACATCAAGGAATTCAGTTAAATCTTTTTAGCCAGAGAGAGCAGAACACTGTAAGACATGGGATGAACTAAATGGGGCCAGATTAGAACTAGAACCTATAATGTGGTTTAATATTCCAAATTTAACCTAACCTCTACCTGGAATAATGGGGAGGCACCAAATTAATTAGAACAATTATACATATAAACCAAACCATACACGTTCTGTAACCGGAAAGAACTAGATCTCGATGAACAAATCAAAACTTATTATACCTAATAGAATCAAAAATTGGATTACACAGAAATTGCTAGACCTGCTGCATTAACTATACTTTTAAATAGAAATGTATAAATATTAAATTAATCAATAATGTCATTGGAATTCAACATAACTCGCCTAGAAAAACCAATGTAAATGATATAGTGTTTATATTATATGAAATATTAATTCAGTAGACACATCATGAGATTACGTTGAAAATAAGCACAAGTATATCTACACAAGAAAAACAAGAAGCGTAGTTCAATAAAATAAAACCCTGGTAAAAATAGTTCTAGAGAAACTTAAAATAAGTCTGGGCTAATACATATTGGAATTAAAGTATGCCCAAGAGTATCTACAATAAATTAAATCCATATTAAGTATTAAGCTCACAACTAGGCTAAAAGCACCAAAGCCTAAAAACTTTTTCTGCAAGATAGCGGAGGAAAGATAGAGTAATATCGTATGAACAATGGGTATAGTATTGGGAAAATGTGAATAGTACTTACTACAAATAAGGAGAGAAGAGCCTACTTACAAATGTCTATTCTCGAGTGTCTCGAGACCACCCAAGCCGAGCCTTGCCGTATTTCGAAATAAAACAAACATTGCAGGTGAGTTACAAATATGAAAACCCAAAACTTAAATCTCACAAGAATTTCATTTTTATAATTCTCGTGATTTAACATGAGAAAACATCATACAAACTCACCGCAGCCAAGTTTGTAGGATATGCCTGAGTTAACTTAGAGACACGTTCGAGCCATTAAGCCATGCTAGAAATGTCGATGTAACAATCGCTCTGGTATGTGAGCTTGTGCATAGTCGTGTGTTGACTCGGCAGTAGCCACCTTCAAATGTCAAGGGTTACATAGTCCGTTCCAAGCTCTTGCCACCAAAGCAGAAAGTAGAAAACAGACAGAGACCACCTTCATCGTCAAACAGTAGCCTCCCCCTACAGAGAGCTAAAGACAACTGGGAGTTTACAGCCGCGCAGCCGAGCCCTCAACACCATGGAAGCAACGATGAAGCAATGACGACAGTTGGGGGTGGGCAGCGTCCCTAACCCACCCTGTTTGTCGAATGACCCGTTGATTGTATGATTTCAATCAAACTACTTAGAGGGTGCCAAAAGCTATGACAGATGGAGGCCATAATACAACCTCGAGATATGGCATTAATCAATGGAGTAATGATCCCTAATCGGACACATAAATATAAACATAATAATATTTCCAATCAAATGTTAATTGTAGGTATGTAATAAATTTTGGGTTTATTTTTAATAGTTTTTTCACAAGTTGGAAAACACATAGTAAGTTTAATTATGTACCCCAGAAGTTAATACTTGTACAACTATGTTGGTATCACAAAACACATGGCATACAAAGCACAAATCTCACATGGATAAACATATTATAGTGTAAATAATTAAAATCAACTTACGTAAATATGTGGACTAGTGCTAATGTTATTTCGTATAAGTTTGTGATAATTGGTGGTGGTTATCGTTATGGTTTATATATATATATATATATAAACCATAACATTAACCACCTGCAATTATCACAAACTTATACGAAATAACATTAGCACTAGTCCACATATTCGTAAGTTGATTTTAATTATTTACACTATAATATGTTTATTTATTTATATATATATATATGATTCAGATCATTATGTAGTTTACACGTAATGACTTTAATTTTTATTTTATTTTTGTAAACTCAATTGAATAAGGAGTGGTATTTGTGACATTTTTACAAGTGAAAAACAAGGGAAAATGAAGTATTCAACTTATCTTTCATAAATTCTACTTTGTTGCATGGAAGTTAAAGCTCTAATTAAGCTATCAATCGCATTCATTTCCGTAGATAAAATCAAAGAACAAATATTATGACTATTATTGAAATAAAATTCTTGAACTATGACACGTATCCACCACCAATACTAGATGAATTACTTCTGCTTTAAGTAGATAATAGTTTTGTTACATTATTAGAAATTAGAACTATACTACAGTGTTACCTAATAAACATGCAAGAAAACACTTGCAGATTTGTGTTAAAAAATAATAGGTTCAAGATTTAAATGGAAAGAAAAAAACAAGAAGAGCATCACAATTGCCCAAATTGACCCTACAGGGCCAGACAATTCACATAGGTTTCATGTTTAACAAACTTAACCAAATTGAATGAAAAAGTCAAATGTAATAGGAAGTTAGGGACAATAACCTTCCAATGGACCTAGGCACATTTTTAGTAATTACTCTAAAGAGAACCTTGCAGTGTAGGATTTTAAGGGTCACGCAATGACCCCATGCCTATGGCCTCTCTTGTATGTCATTTTTAATTTTATTTTATGAATTTCATGGAAAATTCTAGAAGGATATTTATGTCTTTTGTATCCTTCACTCGAACACAGATAAAATGTGTGTAGGATGATACTAAAATGAGAGAAATTGTCAGAACAGCCTTTCAACTTATAGAAGTTTGAGAAATTCAGACCATAGATCATGCCTTTATGCCACACCGACTTGCCATTCATTGGAAGCTTTGATTCAGACACAAACGAAGACTTGAATATTTTTTAACTCTGTGCTTATTCTCCTCGAGTGCTCTTTTACTATTCTCAGATGATAACTTAGATAGCAATTTTTATCCAATTCCCAAAACTTTGTAGCTTCAAGACTACCCTCACAATTTTGTTTATAGACTTTCTAACTATCTCAAACCACCCTCATATTACAAAACTATAGTGTCATAAAGACAACGTATAACCATAGAAAGAAGGGCATTATAGGAGGCTTATATTCCACATATATTATACTTCCACATAAACGCATATCACAAAACATTGCAATTTCTAAGAATTTTTTCCATAGAAATATATAGTTCGTTAAATATCTCCTAATCTTCATCACCGAAGAGTCACAAATTGATTATCAAAAGGAGAAGTAAGCATGCAAATACAGTTGTTACCTCATTGATACGAGTGTTTCTCATAATGTAGTTGAGCTTCGTGCTTTGGAGTGCTGGCCCTAAGTCAACTTAGTGACACAAGTATACTTTTCTAGATTCCAAATGGTCATTTTCAAATGTCCAAATGAGCATGAAAATAAACTTTTTCTATTCAAAAAATGAATTCTTTGACTCTTAGCATTTAAAAACATACTGCAAATTTTTTAATGATTTTAAGCATACATTATGAAGACTCGTACCATACTAAAAAAATCACCATATCAAAGTGTCCATAATGCATAAAATTCAAAATGTCCATCAAAATGGTTCTTTATAAGTCTCCTCATTCATTTCATATGATCATGTGTAATTTTAACATCCATAAAATATCTAATTTAGTGAAATCTATGTATAGAGTTATTTTTGACTAGTACCCAGTGTTAGTAGGACAATTTTTATGGTCAACCTTTGCTGATCATCATTAATAGCCTTGATAGTGACTATGTTATCCATAATAATTTCTTCGTGTTCTTTTTTTCATCTTCTTCTCGGAATTATCTCCGCTACACATCCTACTTCATGTGAGCGAGAAGCACATTCATAAAAAAGATAACGTCCCAATGTTGTTTAACATAATTTTGGAAATATTTTATTTACTTGATGCATATTCACTTACAACAAACTATTTTTCACTTACAACAAAACTATTTTCTTGCTGCAAAGTGGGAAACCTCAAGAAAAAAATACCCCCAACTTTTCAACTTTCAATGGATGTAAGGTTAAACATTCATATTTTGTTTAAATTTCTTAATGCACACCTGTCACTATCACTATTGGAACATTATAAAAATAAACATTAATATATATAAAATCACCGTCTCCATAGATGCACCCAGTGAATGATTCTTCGGTATTGTGGCATAAATTCAAGAAATTTATGCATTTTCAAAGAGGTAAAAATTGATCTAATGATTCTAGGTTGGGGTGGATCTCATGCTCATGGTATATGGCACTTCTCCTGTAATGGAACTTTACCATGAGTATGTTTATTTATGATATTTAATGGTTGAGCTAAAATGAAGCCATGGGGTATTGATGATTTCCTTATCCTGAAATATTTCTATTTTAGAGTATATGCTCTTAAAGTTGAAGATAGGAAAATAGGTATCAAGGAGATAGTAAGAGTTATTTTAGTAGATTCCTGCAGTTATAATGATGAATGTATTGGTGCACAGGCATTCAAATCATAATGCGAAATTGTCTTTCCCAGTAGCTATGGTTGAAAATAGTGAGAATATGGGCTTAATAAACTAAATATCAAAAGAAGAACGATCTTATTACTAGTAGAATACAATGGAAAATTCATTGATGATGGTTTATCAATTTTTTATCTTTTATTCTAATTTGCGATTTAAATGTGTACAATTATCATTTCAAATGTATTAAAACTGACTCAGTTTAAAATTGGATTAACAGAATAATAAACTATTTCCCTAGTGGGAAAATCAACTAAAGCATTTTCACCATTCAATTGTTGTTGAAATTTGTTTGAAATATAGAATTTGTAGATCCTCATAATTACTTGTGGCTATTTATGTAAATGATATTTAGCATTATTTCTCGGTATGTCATCAAGAAATTATACATTTAATTAAAGATATACGGTGAAAAAGAAAATAGACACCATAATTTAGGCCAAAGAGTGAAGTACAAATCCATAGGGGAAAACCCGTAATCATTTCCTTATAGATTCTTTTTAAAGCAAGAGAAATCGATAAAACTAACGAGGTGATCCAAGTGCCAAGTCAACCCTCAAACTCTTTTTCCTTAAGATAGTTAGCAATCTTCCATTTTCCTTTCCTTAGATGCCTCTGAAACCAACATCCTTCGAAGGATAGTATAATTCTAAACTTGTATCATTACAAAGAATTATATCCTCTATAAATTGCATCATCATAATTTATAGGTGTTACAAAAACTTGCATCATCACATATATAGGTGTCCTGGGAAGCACAAGTCCTCTGAAGAATATAGCCTCATACTTCATGAAATTATTCACCATAAAGTCATGAATTGTTTTCAAATGGTGGATAATATATCACTATGTATGAATTATTTCATATAGAAAAGGTGCCTCAAAAGTTAAGGCAACGACAAAGGAGGCCAACGGTCAAATTGGAGAAAAAAAATTACACTTAAAGAAATCAGTATTTTTTTCTTTTCATTCCAAATGGGACATGACAAAAATAATTCTTCTTTGACTTTAAACAATTTTTTATAATCATAATGACAATCATTTATGAAGAAGTTGAACCTAGTTACAAATTCCAATATTATTAGGTGTGCAAAAACATTAAATGAACAAAAAAACACTAAATGATTGAATGGAAAAAAATGAAACATATACTCCATTTATATTGGAACATAATCAGAGATATATCGATTAGATAAAAGATGCAATGGATAAATGAATAGTAAAAAAACTTCACACCTAGATATATAATGATATTAAACACATGGAAGAGCGTGTGAATGGTTTCTATTTCTTTCTCAAAATCATAAGTGCTAGAAAATAGATATCCAAATGACTGGAAAATAGAGTGAAGTAAGATTTCAAGGAAAACATCCATTGTTGGCATGAGGCCATGTTCTATGGGCACATGGCTGCCTTATTACTTACCTAAATTATGTGCATAGAAATAAAAGTAAAAATTACACCCAACAACAACGAGATACAAAATGATAAAGTGAAATACATAGGACATTTTTATGGACAATACATTATAATAAAAAATGGACGGGTATGTTAATATGCATGAGGTTACGTATAAACAACCATTTTGATGGAAATTTGAACTCTATCCAGATTTCGATTGCATGTTTCTAAATAACCATTCCTCTTGGTCATATAATGTAGTGTAATAAGGTAATTTCGGTATCAACCTAGGAGTAATTCTCCCCAAAGGTTTGTTGGCAAAAAATTTACTTTTTATTGGAAATAATGTTAATACTAAGAATTGTGGTCAGAATTAACGATCATTTAAATATTTATGCCAATTTTCATTTCAACATTCCAATTGGTATTATAAGTGAAAACATTAACAAATCATAAACCATGTGAATCAGCACAAGCACACACATCATGAGCAACAAACACATGAGACATGGTTTAATGTGGAAACCCTTCAAGAGAAAAACACAAATCTTGTTTGTTATTTGGAAGTAAATATGATATCTTACTCTATTACATAAAAAAATTTGTGGTATCCTGGGAAGAAACTGCTCCCTTTGCTTGTTTGCTAGCACCTACCGGGGAAACACCAACTTCATGGATTTGTTGCAAGCACCAACTTGAAACTCATGGTTGTAAGCATGACTTATGGTTGGAACCAACCTTTAGTTTTCTTTAGATACCCACCGAGAGATGGGCTCCACAAATACATGTATGTAGGCTCCAACCCACCTCAATAGAGAATCTCTTCTCTCTGTGGCAGAAACCACTCTCCCTTATTTTCAACTCTTTTTTCTCCTCTTCCACGCATATTGTAGCAACTCTATTTTTTCATCTCTCATGCAATAGAGCATAGTAGCTCTCCACCTTTGCTCTTGAAAACATTGCCACTCATCTCTCTGCCCCTTCTATTCTCCCAGGACTCTCTCGGCCTCTCTCATGGAAACATAGGAACACTCTCGAACTCTCTATGCCAACATCGAGACTCTTGACCTCTCTCTACAACATTGACACTCTTGGATCCTACTCTACAACATTGGAACTCTTATCTCTCCTTATAAGTTCTCTAGAATCTCATTCCTCTCTCAACTATGTTTCATTTTCCCACTTGCACAATTGCATTCCTCTGGTTTTGTTCTTCTACAATACATGGAACAATGTTGACTCTCCTATTATCCACAACGCTCAAGAGTGTACTCAAATGCATGGTTTCATGCTACTGTTTACATCAAACTACTTGGCCATTGAAACCTCATTAAACATTGAGAATGACTCTTGAATGTTTCTCCATAGTAAGAATTAATTTTCAATCAAAAATTTTACTCTATAAGGCTTCCCATGCTTCTTAATTGCTTCATAGAATAATCATGTACCTTAGGCATGGATCTCTTGGTCAATTGACAAATATTGACACTTAACATGTTTTCCAGTGAATTCTACTTGTGAGCGGGGAAGTTAGAGAGGATTTTCTTTTTAGTCAATCTAATTCATTTCTATTAATCATGGTCCTATTTGTCTCAATCTAGAGCTATTTACATTTGTAATTGAAGCAAATAACAATTTCAAGTGAAGTCACCCATTCAAGCCTTCAACATGTGCCAACTATCCTTCAAGAATAACGACCAACTCATTCTGATGTCATGAGACCCACATATGGAAAACCTTCCAAATATGGAGGATTCCTACCAAAGTAATTATAACATTGAACTCCATAGCACTTAAGTAATTTTCTAATATGTACATAGTGCTTATATATAGTTAGAAAGTCCCTTAAAAATTTTTCCTTCTATATATTTTCATTGAAAACCGCCCAAGAGCCCTAGAATAAATGCGCATGGGAACCACTACAAAAAAACTCATGGGTCCCTCTTTGACGCGTAGTCATGAGTGCTTAATCTCCATGTGCTACCCTCTTTGCACCCTTGATCTTCTTCACAGCCAAACAATGTCAAAGTGCTTTACTTTAGCCCTCGATGCCTTTATCTAGATGCTTTTCCTTTGTTTTTGGCTTTCCGAAGGTCCATGGTTTCCCAACACACGAAACCTTCACAAAACCAAGTCCTAGGTGTGCTACCATCATTTGGAAAAACTATCAAATGTGAGCGACGTAGTTTTCTTACGCTCTATTATCTGACATTGTTTCCTAGTGCTCATTTTTTTCCTCTAGGGTACTACTGTGGGATTACATGTCTTGTGGGGCTTCCCTCGCTTATTCCTGTTCAGTCACTTCCTTGCTCTGCTATTTTCCATTGTGTCTTGGCACTTGTATCTTGGTGAAAACTCTTTGTGTTGTTGTATTTCCCTTGGGATGCCAGAGCCTTTCTTGTTCTCCTACTTCCTTTGTAGCTCTTCCATGTTGAAATTTGGTTCTAGTCGACTGCTACTCCCTTCTGTGTGCCCTTTAAAATTTACTAGGTTCTTCTGCTATATGATGAGTTGTCCCACACAAGGTCTACCTTTGAGCCAATATTATACTTTTAAGCTAGCATTTGAGGCTCCTCTGGGCATCGTCATTTAGTAGCATCCTTTCTCATTCCTTTGAGTGTTTTCCAAGGAACCAATAGGAGTATTACACCTTCAGGAAAGCTGGAGTTGGGTTGGCTCCACGCAGTCTAATAAGGAGGCTCTTTGTAGTTGAATGCTTCATGTCTCTATCTTAATTTTCATTTTTTCTCCTTTATACTTTCATTGGGATGCCAAGTCATGGTAGCTATTGTGGGCTTATGTGCTGGTGGGACCTCTATTGAGTAGTCAGACTCTATGTTATGGATCATACACTCATTTCCAACGCTTTGTTAGCAACACTTCAAGGATATTCATCATTTTTTGTGAAAGTCCTTAAAACATATGCCACTTAAGGATCTCTAGGTTTGGAGTTTAGCAACACCTTTAACCGGCAAATAGGTACATCCGGAGAGTTATTTCTAGACTTCCAAAATACCATTGGAAATATATTTCTAAGAAAAAATGAATGATGGAATATCTAAAGATCATCGATCTAATATCATGATATAAATTCCTCGAATCCATTATGTCCTAACAATCATAGGTACAATATTATTAGTTTACACACTCATCCCACTACTATGATGGTTCTCTACTTATTGCAACAACCATATATTCTCCTACAGGCAACACACTATACACATTAATTCTAGCCGTAATTTTCTATGAATAAGCCTAAAGTGAACATCATTCCAAAATCGACTACCACCAACCTCAATGCTAATCTAGTTGACATCAATGCTAACACCTTGTTGCTACAAGTCATCATACAATGCCAACTTTCTACAGCTATCCCTCTTTGGAATTAATGAACCTCATCACTTCTCCATATTGATGTCCAATCCTCATACTTCATAAATTCCTACCTGCAGACCACAATAGCTTTCTTTCTTTTTTCATAAATCTGGTTAATTTCCAATAGCTTCTCTCTCCTATGAAATCAATGGAAAATGGATATAAGATGATTCTTCTCCCCATACAATCACTAAAAGTCGATAGTGAGATTCATAAGTTGCTAATGTGAATTATTCTTTGGAAATGTTTCTTCTCAAGAGTTGATATCTTTGTCGGACGAGAAGATAACTCCACAATGCGAGAATTGTAATTTTTCATTCAGGGTGATCATAGATATATACATGGAGAGGGGAGAGATATGGGCTTCATCTCCATTGTCGCTTCATATTAGAGATCTCTTATTTTCTATTTACATTATTTGATCACCAGTAGAAAGGATTAGGTGTCAAAATTCCCCTCTGAATATGAAGGGATGTTGGTGGTCAAACTCTCTGCAGATATTTCAAACTTTCTCTTCCAGCAGCTTTGGTAGAGGCATTAAATCTGCAATTTGTGGAACAATGGCATAAATGGATTGTCTTGGCCTCAACATGTTGTAAAATCAGATGATGTTTTTTATTGATGTACCTTTTTCGATCATGGAAATTTGGGTTCTTGGCCAAATTTATTGTAGAAAGCTCAGCATCGATCATGCGTGGTTGAATGAAATTGTTTCTCTTGCAAATATTCCAAGGTACATTGAGCCACACAATTTCCTTTGTTGCTTCCTTTCTTTGGCTGTATATTCTTCCTCAATTGTGGAATCTGGTTGGAATTGATTGTTTGTGTGATCTCCAAGGAGACAAATCTAATCAAGACTCATAATATAACCTGAAATATATACCCCAATTTATTTTTTCTCATTGAAGTTTGAATTAGAGTATCCAATCAGATGAATTATTTTTGTGTATACTTGAATCTAAAGTCTTGAGTCCTTTCAAATTACTTTAGAACTCTTTGAAGACTAGTGTCCCTCATAATGGTTTTTCTTAAACCTGGATAGGATTCCAACAACAAATAAAAATTTTGAGCGGGGTGTGATTAGGTAGTTGATAATTCCTACAAGTTTTACATGCTTTATTTGAATCCTCAAAAATATTTTCCTTAAATGGATGTGAGCTTCAATTTTTTGTTCCATTGGAGTAGTCAAAGGATTACACTCGGCCATTTAAACCTATTTCAAAAAAATCTCTAGTATACTTCTTGAGAGAGGAATATAAACTTTAAATGTTGAGTTAATTCAATACCAAGGTAGTAGTGAAACATATAACAAGTCATTCATTTCAAAAAATTTCTTCATTTCCTTCTTTATGGATGCAATGTAGCTCTCATTGTTTTATGTCAAAATATCATCTACTTACACCACAAGATATACAATTGTTTTTCAACTGCTTGACAAACAAAGTTTAATCCTCAAGATCATAATTTTTGATGTTGAGTTTTAGAATATGCTTAGTTAACTTTCATATGAGAAGCTCCATGGTTCTTCTTGAGACCATACGAGATTTCTGGTTGCATAATTTTGTTCTTGGACCTTCCTGACAAATCCTTCTGGACAGGACATAAATACATTTTCTTTCAGATCTCCATTCAAGAAAGTGTTTACATCCATGATGGAATTTCCAACGATTTTGAGCTGCGAGCAGAGTGTAGGATGGTAGCCCATTTTTGTGGGGGAGCGAGTCTCCTCATGTTTGAACCCTTCTTTTTATGCAAAAACGTTTTTCTATAGCCTAGCTTTTTGCTTTTCAGTGAACATGTTTATACTTGCTCTTGTGAACCCATTTCTTTGACCAATTGTTTTGGTTCCCAATAATAGAGGATCAACTTGACTTAGGTGCCATTATTTATCAAGGCATCATATTCCTTTTGCATCAATTCTTTCCATTCATCATGATGTATTATTTAAAGGAATTTGGTTCAAAATCTATAGACCAATTGCACGTCATAGAAACATCCATATCAACAAATGGGTTATAATAATCTATCACCTCATTTTTCTTGGTGGAACTTCTTGTTCCTCTCTTTCTCTCCATCGGTATGAGTGTTTTTCAAATCATCTGTGAGCCATTTCAGGACACTTTCACAAAATCTGTGCAGTTACATGCAGTTGGCTGTGTTTGAACCAAAAGATCAAGATGTAGTCTCTCAATCTGTTGTATCCTCAGTGTCATCTGTGGTTGGGAGCTTCATGTAGGAGAGAGGTACTTGGAGAAAATTTAAATATTCATCCATCCTCTCAAGATCCCCCATTAAGGTGTTGAAAGGTATGAACACTGTTTAGATTTTTGATTTTTCAGCCAAGACATTTTTTGAACTTGGGACTCTTTTGAGTTGCGGAGGAAATACACATAGCTAACGCGACCGCACCACGCGACCAGGAGTTGCGGAGCTACCAAGGCGGTGCGGAAGCACTTGATAACTGGAGATGGAATAGAGATAAGTACAGATGAAAGAGATACAGCATAAAACAGGAAGTAGAACATGCAGACATCAGAAGAGAAGTCGGGAAAAGCCAGAGCAAAGACGCAGAGAAGCCGCCAGTCGCGACGGGTGGGTGAATAAAAGGCGATCACCCGGCTGAAGAAAGAGAGAGGTTGGTTGATCGGTTACGGTTGAGGGATGATTGCATGCGGAAGCAGCCGCGGAGGAATCAAACCTGCTCTCTCCATTGGTTCCTACTCTCTATGTTCGTCTTCTCTGTTCTTAGATCCATATGTGTCTGATTTATGAGTTATCAGAGAAGGAAGCTATGTAATCATGTAATTGGCTGAAGAATAATATAAAGAAGGATTGCTGTCTCTATGTTTTGGGTTATGGGTTATGATGTGTTTGTACTACTTTAAAATTTTTAAGTTGCGACTGTCTGAATACTTGATTAGTGATCTTGCATGAACATTCTGGTATATGTAATGGATTCTCTTTCTTTCTGTGGTTGCGAGTTTATTCCTCACCTATGATCCCATCCCCTTTCTCATGTTGTCGCGGCACGCCTCGGGTGAGACGCTCTGCTCTCCCAGAGCAGGGTGAAAATGCCGGCGTGTTACTAGACTACACCGGACCCCTTGTTGGCCACAACCCTTTGAACCTGGGTCTTGCCCGCGAAGACCTGACTTTTTCGCCAAAAAATGGTTCCGTTGCCGGGACCTGCATGTTCTGAGGGGATCTAGATCATGGTCTCGAGGATCTTTGAAGGAGCAATACGGCGATGGTGGGATGATCATCTTGACCATTTCATTACTCAGCAGGCGGAGCTGATCAAGAAAAAGGAGGCGGCGGTCAGGGAGCTTGTTCTTTTCTCTGACTCAGCTAGCGATACGTACGAAATTTTATGGGGAAGGTTTCCCACGGATCTTTACAACTGGTTGCGGAGGTTACGAACGAAGGCGGCCCAAGAAGGCTTGCGGAAGATAAACCGCGGGTGGGCGCACGAAGATCTGGTAGCGCTGCACCGGGTAGATACTGAACTAACCCGCGCAGTGGATTTTTGGGTAAAGACCACGTTGGAAGGATACGTTGTGGAGTTTGCCGCTGAGTGCTACCAATCTTTCTCGAAGGCTGAGGCTGTGTTTCACTCAGGGCTGAGGGGAAAACTGTTGAAGGAGATTCCGCTGTGGATCAAAGCCCTAATGGTGGACGAAGGGTTGATTGAATTCCACAAAACGAGTATGGAAGCGTAAACCTCCCGTACTGGGGGAAGGACTGAGGGGACCGATGCTGTGTAGACTGTAGGAGTAGGGAACGGGGGATGGACGTTGAGGCCGCATGCAAGTTGCGGGAGTCACGTGCGCATCGGCGGGCACAGATTGCCGATAGGTGGCGAAGAAGGGTAATGAGAGATTTGAAGAAAAGGGAGATCGAGAGGAGAAATCAGAAGGAGGCGCCTCAGAAGACAAAAAACATGGGTTTGAATACCCGGACAGGAGACGGGACGGAAGCAGACGTACAGTGGGTGCATGGGAGCCCAATGATGCGAGAAAGAGAAGTACCGACTAGCAAGGATAACGAAAAGATGCAGCTCGAAGAAAGTTCCGATGACGAATGGCACGACGTGATGCAGCAGATGTTTCAGGATCAGACGGCTCCCACCCCTCCAGGTAGCCCTACGTCCCACTTTCCGCATGGCCAGGATCCCGACCTTCCCCTGGTACTTTATCGACCTTTAAGAAATATTTTTGTTCAGTTGCAAGCATTAAGTCAGTTATTTAGTAGTTCAGTGGCGTCGGTAACGCCCAGTAGCAGCAGCGTTACTAGTAGTAGTATTTTCCCCAGTGGGACCGTTACACAACCAGGACCCGAAGGATTTATCCTGGTTAATTCTCCGCCAGTATACATGGCTGGATCCTTCACCCGGTACCCAGAGTTCTCTGGTCGGGGGAATGACGACGTAGAACAACACTGGTATCTGTGCGAAGCTATCTGGAGAGCTCGACAGACACCGGATGCAGGGAAGTTGATAGAGTTTCAAACCACGCTCAGAGAGAGAGCTCTGCGTTGGTTCATCAAGTGGTCCGAGGCGCACCCTAACCCTGTAATTGCGGACGTGAAGCGGGATTTTGTCCGTGAATTCAAGCTTCCCCAGACAGACCAGCAGGGCCTGTCAGAGCTGTGGGAAATTAAGCAGAAAGAGGGAGAAACCGCATGGGAGTTGATGCGGCGATTCAAGGACGCGATCGGGAAGCTGAGCTACCCGATCGATCCAAACCACCAGAGGGACTGGTTCATCAAGGCTCTGCTCCCCTTGACACGAACCCCTCTCACTCAGCAGAAGATTGATAATCTGCAGGATGCTTTGGAGCAGGCCATGAAGATTGAAGCCATGGCGGGATATCCCCAGGAATACAGGGGGGGGCTGGCTCCGCAAGACCCTTCGCTGATAGGGTTGCAACATCAGATCGCTAGTTTAACTGAAAAGCTCAAAGAAATTCAGCCAACAAGACCAGCGCGACCGAATGTTTGGTGTACTCATTGCCTGGTCGAGGGGCACGTCGCAACCGAATGTCCTCGGTTGCGCGGCGCGGGAGTTGGACCCTCAGTTGCGGCTATCCAGGGGGGCCCACCACCAGGGGGTGGCACGGCAATGAACCCGCAGGGAGTATACCAGACGCAACAGGCCTTTGCGGGGTTTCCACCGCAACCGGGGTCCTCCACCCCAGAATACTGTGAAATTTGCCGAACGATGGGGCATCCTCCTCGGATGTGCCCGATATTACAGAAGTACTCCACGGTGCCGAATAATGTATACTGCGAATTCTGTGTGTCCACGACGCACAACACGGAGCAGTACAGGGCGCTAGACGCACTTGCGGATCGACTGGATCGGCCCTCGTACCGGGTCAACGAGGCTGCGAGGGGAAGAGGTGGCGGCATGCGGGGAGGCCGAACGGGAGGACGCGGGCCGGTAAAATGCTACAACTGTGACCAGGAGGGTCATGTGGCTCGAGAATGTCCCCTTCCGCGACGACCCTGGTGCTCCTAGTGCCGGGTCAATGCCCACGCCACTGAAGACTGCCCAGAACTCATCAAAAAGTGGGAAGAGCGGGCGCGGCAGAGGGCCACGAATCTGATAGGCTCAGAACCGCGAGGGGTCGCAACCCCTGACATGCAGAATGTTGCGATAATAACGAGAGGCGGAAAGAAGACTGGTGAGGATGCCCACGAGAAGGAGCCAGTCCGAGTGGTGCGGCCGGCTTCCCCAAAGAAGTTGATTAGGCCTGAGGTGCAGAAGAAGTACTTTCAGGAGGCGGTTGAGGCATTCGCCCAGTTGCGGAAAGAAGGAGGGCTGGAGGAGCCCCAGCTGCCGGAAACCAGTGATCAGAACGCCGCAGATGCTGTAGTTGCGGATTGGCTCCGGCTGTTTCTCAGGATTGTGGATGACACCGTGCTGCGGCAGCAGCTCAGACAGGTGTTGGACGGAGCGCTGCAGGGGTGCGCAGAACCCAGAAACTTGGTAGACACTACGCCTCAATACGTGCAACGTGTCAAGCGGAACAAGCAACGAACGGGCAAAGAATTTCGACTTAACACACAGATCGCAGGATTCCAAATCAGCGACACAATGTTGGACCTGGGGTCCGACGTCAACATATTGCCACGAAAGACATGGGAGGCTCTTGGAAAGCCCCGGCTCGCTTATTCGCCAATCCAACTCAGGATGGCGAACCAGTACTGTATTCTGCCAATCGGCCAACTCGAGGGTGTCGAGGTTGATGTTGCGGGGGTGAAGACATACGCCGACTTTGAAGTTATTGATATCATGGGCGATAAGGACCCCTATCCTGCTTTACTTGGCATTGATTGGGCTTTTGAGAATTATGCGATCATCGACCTCAAGAAGGAGCTGATGATTTTTGAGGATGGGGAGGTAAGGGTCACTCAGCCTCTCGACCCGTATCAGGGTCCGCAATACACAGAACCGGTAGACAATCAGGAGGATGCTCAGATAATGGACCACCTCTATCAGATGACCGCCGGGAGGCGGGACGATTACATCAACCCGACTGCAACAGGATCTATCAGTTGGCGGAGTGTGCAGAGCTCGGAACTCGGATCCGAACTTGCGTGGGAAGACTGGCAGCAAGGGGGATACGAGACCACCACGCGGCGATGTGCCGCCATCGCGCAGGTCCGGTGGGTGGGGACCGAAATCCGCGGGTACCCCACATTGTCAAACATGCAAGCAGTGAATACTTTTATCCTCAAGGTGGAAGACTGGGTCCCGGAAGAATGCCGGATACCACTGTTGGATGTGGCTTTGAAGTCAACCTCAGGACGATGGTGGAACAATCACCGCAACACTCTGTTGCGATGGGAGCTGGTGGCGGATGCACTACGGGCACGCTTCAAAGAGGACGAAGGGCCCTGCATTAAACTCAAACACCAGGGAGCTTCAGACCCGCGACACCACTTGCGGGCGTGCGAGGAACAGTGGCGCAGCGCCAGGTACCCTGAGGAATTGTGGGTCCACAGATTTATCCACTCCCTGGGTACAATCCCCCAGGCCTGGTATCTGGAGGAAGAGCGGAAACGGGGGACCCGCTCTTGGCAAGTAGTTGCGGAAAAGTTCGTCCAGAGCTTCTCATTTGAAGGGGAGACGGTGCAGGAATCTCAGGCCCTACAAGCCGTCAAGGAGGTTCTGTTTTTCCGCCATCCCGAGCCCAATGAGGGCCCGGTGGCGTCACGCTCAGGGGTCAAGAGCGAGTTGGTTTGCCAACGGGTTGACGGCGAAACAGGGGACGACAGTTTGGAGGACCTGAGGCATCTCTACTTCGACGAGAAGGAGGGCGAGCAGAGTGTCCATGACGAGCCGACGACAGAAGGAGTCCATTTGCAGCCCCTAAAGACAAAGAAGCTGAACATAGGAACGGAGGAGAAACCGAAACTGGCAACGGTGGGAGATTACTGGGACGCGCAGACGACCAGAGAAATTTTCAGCCTCCTTCGGGAGTATGAAGATCTATTCCCGTCTTCAGTTGCGGACCTGAAGGGGATCAAAGGGGATTTGGGCGAGATGCGCATCACACTGAAACCAGGAGCCAGGCCAGTGAAGCACCGACCTTACCGGTTGAACCCACGTATCAAAGAGAAGGTCAAGATGGAGATCGACAAGATGCTGGCTGCGGGACTCATCTTTCCGGTAGAGGAAGCTGAGTGGGTAAGTCCCATTGTCATCCAAAACAAGAAGGACAAAGCCGAAATCCGTGTCTGCGTGGATTATCGGAGTTTGAATAATGCTTGCATTCATGATCCGTTTCCCACTCCCTTCAGCGACGAAGTTTTAGATCACGTCGCGGGAAACGAAGCTTATTCCTTTACCGATGGGTTTTCGGGCTACCATCAAGTGCGCATCGCCGAGGAAGACAAGGCAAAGACCACATTCACGACTGAGTGGGGCTCATTCGCATACCACGTCATGCCGTTTGGTCTGAAGAACGCACCGGCTGTGTTTTCCCGGATTGTCATTGCTGCTTTCCGGGAGTACATTCACAAGTTCCTGGAAGTCTATATGGATGATTGGACCGTTTACAGCCTGCTGAAGAAACACGCCTCCCTGTTGCGTGTTATGTTCGATCGGTGTCGCCAGCTGCAGATTTCCCTGAACTTGAAGAAATGTATTTTTGCTGTACCATTCGGCACGCTCTTGGGTCACGTGGTGTGTAAGCAAGGGGTCTGCGTTGATCCCGCCAAGGTCGCGGTTATTGTCCACATGGAGGCCCCCGAGAACGTGAAGCAGTTGCGGGCCCTGCTAGGGCACACAGGATATTACAGGCGGTTTATCCGCAACTACGCCAAAATCACTGCCCCTCTGGATAAACTGTTGCGGAAGTTCGAAGCATTTGAATGGACAGCGGAGTGCAGGACGGCACTCGACACATTGAAGGAGAAACTGGCGACGGCTCCAATACTGGTCCATCCGAATTGGGATAAGCAGTTCCATGTGCACATTGACGCGTCCGGGATTGCACTTGGCACGGTACTGGCGCAACCCGGGGAAACGACAGTTGACCACCCGGTATACTTCGCCAGCCGACGGTTATCCAATGCGGAGAAGAATTACACCACGACTGAGCGGGAGGCGTTGGCGATGGTGTACTCTCTCCAGAAGTTCCGCCACTACCTTCTGGGCGGTAAGTTTACATTTTTCACGGACCATTCGGCATTAAAATATCTGGTCAATAAGCCTGTGTTGGAAGGAAGGATCTGCCGATGGCTTCTACTCTTTCAGGAGTTTACGTTCGATGTAATTGTCAAACCGGGCCGGCTGAATGTTGGGCCCGACCATTTATCCAGATTGGAGTCGGGGGAAAACGATGGTCCGTTAGATGATCAGCTTCCGGATGCTGATCTATTTCGAGTTGAAGCGGTCCCAGACTACCTGGCCGACATTGCCACGTATCTGACCACGGGACAGTGCCCCGAGGACTACACGCCGCTTCAGAAACGCCACTTGTTTGTCCGGGCGGCCGATTATCAATTGATCGCAGGGCAGCTGTACAAGCTGGGCCTGGATGAGGTGTTGCGCAGGTGTGTTCTTGACCATGAGCGGGAAGCAGTGATGTGGGAATGTCACAGCGGTGTTGCGGGGGGACACGTAGGGGCTAAACCCACCGCAAGAAAGGTACTTCAAGCTGGCCTATGGTGGCCAACGGTGCATACAGACTGTAAGGCCTATGTGAAGCGTTGCGATATTTGTCAGAGGACGGGACGGCCTTCACACAGGGATGAGCTTCCGCTACACCCCGTGCATGTGTTGCGGCCATTTGAGAAGTGGGCTGTCGATTTTGTAGGGCCCATTGCACCGATCGCTCGCCATTCCAAAGCTCGGTACATCATTACGGCGACTGATTATCTCACGCGATGGGCTGAAGCAGCAGCGGTACGCGACTGCTCCGCTGAGACCGCTGCTCGATTCATCTTTGAGCACATCATCAGCCGGTTTGGCTGCCCCCGAAGCTTGACCAGTGATCAAGGCACGCATTTCATTAATGCCACGGTCAAGTCGCTACTGGAGACATTTATGATACAACATCATAAGAGCAGTCCGTACCACCCGCAGGCCAATGGCACGGTGGAAGCCTTCAATAAGATTCTGGAAAAGGGCTTGACAAAGATTTGCAATGCTCAGCGGGATGATTGGGATGAGCGGATACCAGCGACATTATGGGCTTACCGGACCACGGTAAAACGTTTGACAAACCAGACGCCATTCCAGCTGGTGTACGGTCGGGAAGCTGTGATTCCCGCCGAGTTCACCGTCCCCAGCCTTTTGATCGCAACGTCCCTTCACTTCTCCGAGGATGCGTCACTACAGGAACGACTCCACGAGCTACAGGAGCTGGATGAGGCTCGGTTTCTTGCGGAATTCCACCAGAAGGTTCAGAAGGCCAGACAGAAAGCATGGCACGACCGCCACATCAAGACTAAAGCTTTTCAGGTCGGCGGCAAAGTTCTCTTGTACGACAGCCGGTTCCAGAAGTTTCCAGGCAAGCTCCAGATGCATTGGCTGGGACCGTACTTTGTTATCGAGATCCGCGACTTAGGAGCCGTTTGATTGGCACAATTGGACGGCTCAGTTCTTCCAGGATGGGTGAATGGCGCACGCCTGAAGCCCTACCAGGAGTAGGTACCTTCTCCCTTTCCATCAATAACTCTCGCAACCGAGAGCACCCGTAGAGTAGCGTAGTTGAATAACTCTCCCGCAACCGGGATGAGCATAGTTAGTCTTATCCATTCCTTTGCAGTCAGTCAAATAAACCGTCAGTTGCGGCATCCATACCGCAACCGCCCATGGCGCGGCACGGGCCAGTCCAGCGGGTCGCAACGCCAGTCCAGCGTGGCGGCGCGCCAACCCAGTAGGACGCCGCTCCTAGTCCAGCGTGTCCTGCACGAAGGATCTGTCCTCGTGCCAGCGTCAGTCCAGGTCATAACCGTCAGTCCTTTTGTCAGTCCGTAGGATAGCTCAGATTTGGTCATAAATCCCCTTAATGGACAGTAATCATACCGTAATTATTTACCATCAGCCGCAGTTCTCTCCGCCGTCGGGTCCGCCCATCTCCCAATGACGCCATCAGCAACTGTCAGATTACACACAGGCCTGCGGTTGATCGCACGATTATCGCAGGCAAGCATGATAACAGGAATTAATTGCCGTTATGGAGTCTCATCAACCCCGCGCGTGCCAGCAGATGGCCCAATTTGCATGAAGGCTATCGGCGCCGGGATGACGGACCAATTCAGTTTGGAGGTTTCAGCGACTCCGGAGCACTCGCAGTACCAGAGCGCTCAGCACTTAGCAGGAAATCACAGACGAGTTGTCCAGGTCTATCAGAGGCGCGCCAAGATGCCGAGAGTTGTTCTCTCCGTCCCTGAACCAGTGATTGATCGCAGAATTCACCGATTCGAATCACTGGTCGGCAAATACGACAATGCACCTTGCATGGACGCTAACTTGTCCGACCCGGCTGAGTTTCCCCACCTGCACTGGCAGACGTTCATGGAACACCACTATACACCAGGGAGCAGCTATAACAGTCGAATGAAGGATGAATTCCGGGGTCTCCAGCAGTCGACGTTGATGAACTTACGAAGTCTCCCTGTCTTCGGCACCACCGGACCAGTTCTGCAATGCACCCGGTTCCTCCTCAGTCGGGTGCAGAACGGGTCCCTATGGTTGAACGAGGAAATTCCGATACATGCAGCGGATATTGGTCGACTTACGGGGCTCTGCCAGACTAGTGCAGATGTTTCCTCTGCGGGGCAGACCGCCTCCAAGCGCGCCCGGAAATCAGCTGAGGCGGACCTCTACACAAAATATGGTACTCGCCGGGGTGGCAAAGGTGCCAAGATAGATCTGATCAATGTACCAGCAATCCGGTTTGCTTGCTACTTGATAGCTAGCAAGACCATGCGCCATTACACCAAGGGTGAGTGCACGTTGGACACCATTTCTATTGCAGAGCACTGTGTCAAGGGGGCCCGATTGAATTGGAGTGTGTTTTTATTAAAGGAACTCTTCGCGGCCTGCGAAGACAATTACAGACGGACCACCAGTTTTATCTACGGGTACTTGCTCCTCGCATTCGCCATGTGGAAATGGCATGTTCCTCCAATACGGACACCAGCGGAGCTCACCGGGAGCCAACCGTTCGCGATGCGATATTCTCCCTGGTAGGTGTCCACGGCCCCCAGCACCAAGCAGGTGAACGCGGAGGCGTTCCGCGAATGGTATGGAAGGATGATTGATGTGGTCGCTTCTCAGCAACGGGTACCCCGGAACCTGCTGGATGAATATAGCGAACAAGTGTGGTTTGGCGTCAGCCATAACCACACTTTCATCCGGCCGGCTTGTGTCCCGCACCACACGTTTCATATGGTGCCCTTGCGCTTCCAGTTGACTGATAATGTCTTCCACAGAGAGGTTTCTACATGGCCAGGGGTCGTCCAGCACTATCGGGATGGAGTCATCCGATACAACTTTGATGGGATGCGGGCTGCACAGCAGCCTGCCGCGACCAGTGCCGGGGAGTCTTCCCAAGTTGCGGTGGCGACGACCACAGACGCAGCAGGGACCACAGACGCAGCGACACTGCCCGAAGAGCTGGTCCCCGTCGTGGAGCATTTTAACGACCAGGCTCGGAGACTCAACGTGGTCACCCAGGTTGTTTCTAGTGGTGCTCCTATCTTTCCTTCTTTTAATGAATTTCGGCTTAATCGGTCACTTGGTCTCTCCACCACCGTTTCCCTCACTTCCCCCATTCCCACGCCCCTGTTCACTTCTGCCACCCCCATCATCACGACAATGGGCGCACTGGGCCCCGAACCCGATTCCTCGGGGCCACCTCCATCCAAGAGGGCCCGCACCACAGATCCTGTGGTGGACCTTACGGAGGATGATCCACTAGTCACGCCGCCCATAGCTACCCTGATTCCGGAGGAACCGCTGATTGATCCAGCGGATTTCCTCAACCTTCGTTTCCCTCCCACCTCGTTCCATCCATCCACCGCCCCCTCCACCAGCAGACCACATGCCACTTCCCCCAATCTGTCCACTTCATCAGCCACTGTGTCCGATTCGTTAATCCGGGAACTCTTCGGCGGTGACCACGGGGCGGAGGTCACCTCCAGTACTGCAACTGTAGTACCACCTGTTGACCCCGTGGCCACATCCCGGGATCCCCTTGCCACTATAATTGTTCAGCCAGCCAGAGTTGGGGTTGATTCAACCGCCCCGTCCACAGAGTCAACCACGCAGCAGGACCAGCCAGAGCCTGATATGGCCACTTCGGTGCAACAGCAGACGCCGGTCCACCTTCCAGAGCCTTCAGACAGAGCAGCGGCCATGGGCCAATCTTCACAAGAACAGACGCCCGAGCAGGGTGCCCCGAGCACAACGAATGCAGAACAACTGAGTCCAGCACAGTTATATCTGCTCATTCGGCGGGCGGCTTTCAAGGCCGAGCAGATTCATACGGAGCTTCAGCGGCGATGCACCGAGCAGCGGAACCAAATCACGGCGCTTACTGAACAGCGCAATCAGCTGCTGCAGGAGAAGGCCTACCTCCAGGAACAGGCCAACATTGTTAATCAGGCGCTCTCCAGCGTATGGCCGGAGGCACGGGCTCACAATGCCCCCCTTCCTGCTCGCATAGAAGAAGACATCATCGCTTTACAGGCTCGCCAGCTCGGAGACGTTTTCACCACCATTTGCCGAGAGAACCAGGAGTTACAGGCGGCGTTAGCTGCACGGCCTACCCTACCAGATCCACCCACTGATTATTCCGGACAGGTAACTGCCAAACAGGCACAGGCAGTCAATCTACAAGAAACTCTCCATTCCATGACAGCAGCGGCTTCGGCCCTTTTACGCAGCTTACAGGAGTGCTCCCTCGCACTGACAGTCAAAACGCAGCCCATTGCTGCTCAACTGCAACAACTCGCCACCCAAATTCGGGCGACCACGGACCAGGCCAGATTAGACCAGCTCTACGCTCAGACGGACGAGCTCGAACTTCAAATGCAGATGACCGACGCCGCATCAGCAGCAACTAAGCACACTCTCCGGGATATGCGGCCGCCCCTTCGCACCCATGCCGAGGCAATGCATCAGCTGGATGCCACTGCCGAGTCCCAACTCGCCACACTGTTCGGGGATGCCCCGACGCCCATCGACGAAGCTGCAGCCAACCGAATTGTTCAAGATGCTGACCTGCTTATGCAGGAATGGCAGCAAGCAGTGGCAACTTTCACAGAACTTCGAGATTCGGCACTCCGCCGGGTCCCGGAGCTGGGGCCCTTGTTTGAAACAGCAGGTGGCGGAGCACAACAGGAAAGGGCAGCAGAAGAAGGAGTAGCAGAGCAGGGCACAGAGGCCGGCGAAGGTATGGAGGTAGAGACTGTCATTTGCGATTGACTCGCGGACGAGTCAAAGGATTGTGGTCGGGGCCTGTTGGGGCCATTGTTTTGTTTAAGTTTTGAATTTTTAGCCAAGACACTTTTGAACTTGGACTCTTTTTTGAGTTGCGGAGGAAATACACATAGCTAACGCGACCGCACCGCGCGACTAGGAGTTGCGGAGCTACCAAGGCGGTGCGGAAGCACTTGATAACTGGAGATGGAATAGAGATAAGTACAGATGAAAGAGATACAGCAGAAAACAGGAAGTAGAACATGCAGACATCAGAAGAGAAGTCGGGAAAAGCCAGAGCAAAGACGCAGAGAAGCCGCCAGTCACGACGGGTGGGTGAATAAAAGGCGATCACCCGGCTGAAGAAAGTGAGAGGTTGGTTGATCGGTTACGGTTGAGGGATGATTGCATGCGGAAGCAGCCGCGGAGGAATCAAACCTGTTCTCTCCATTGGTTCCTACTCTCTATGTTCGTCTTCTCTGTTCTTAGATCCATCTGTGTCTGATTTATGAGTTATCAGAGAAGGAAGCTATGTAATCATGTAATTGGCTGAAGAATAATATAAAGAAGGATTGCTGTCTCTATGTTTTGGGTTATGGGTTATGATGTGTTTGTACTACTTTAAAATTTTTAAGTTGCGTATGCGAATACTTGATTAGTGATCTTGCATGAACATTCGTACATATGTACGTGATTCTCTCTTTCTTTACGTGGTTGCGGTTATTCCTCACCTATGATCCCATCCCTTTCTCATGCGCATCGCGGCACGCCTCGGGTGAACGCTGCTCTCCGGAGGCCCCGGGGTGAAAATGCCGGCGTGTTACTAGACTACAGGACCCCTTGTTGGCCACAACCCTTTGAAGGAAGGGCTGAGAATATATGATGCAGGTCTGATATAAGAGTTGATGAACAGCAGAAGAGAAAGTACAGAACAGAGCTGATATCCAAGGTAAATAAGCAAGTGTTTTTCTTTTGAAAGAATAAGGAAGTTGGAGCTTCCCTATCAAGTTGTAGCTTGATAGATGTCAGTTGTAGCTGACTGAGGTAGGAGCCTCCTGTAGGTTGGTCCCTGTAGAAAATAGATGGGAGTTGGTGCTTCCACATCAAGTTGTAGCTTGATAAAATGTCAGTTGTAGCTGACTGAGGTTGGAGCCTCCTGTAGGTTGGTGCCTGCGGAAAATTGATGGGAGTTGGAGCTTCCTTGCAAGTTGTAGCTTGCAGAATTGAGGATAGAGACTCCTGTAGGTTGGTGCCTGCAGAAAACAGTGGTGAGAGGGAGTTGGAGCTTGCCTTTGCATCACAACAATAATAAGATGTGGTTTTCTCCCTTTATGGGTTTCCACTTATATTTGGTGTCTCTGTGCATGATGTTTATGTGTTGATGTGATTTATCTCATTTGCTTAATACTTGCTGCTCTCATATTCAATCTGCTATTACATTAACAAATCTGTTTGATAGTAATACTTGTTGCTCACATATTAAGTTGACCATGAAATGAAGGTTTAAATAAGATTCAAAAGAAAAGTTTTAAAAGTCCATGTATGTGTTAAACTGATTCACCCCCCCCCTCTCAGTTTAACTAAGGGTTCAACAAAGAGATCTACAAAATTCTATGAAAAACACTCAAAACTATCAAACTAATTCTGAGACCTACAAATTTTAACAATCTAATTGAATTAAAGCTTTAAGAAATTTTTTTTTTTGAAGAAGGTTTTACTTAGCTATTCAGAAAACTAAGGATCTATTCGTTCAGAATAACAAACAGATCAAAAACACTCAATTATGTTTTTATAAAAAATGAAATTCAAAAACCAATAACAAAGTTTCTTGTCGAGGATTTGCAAAGAAACAGGTAACTCTATTTCTTAATAAAGGATGATTTCACAATTAGGCCAGATTTAGAAAAAGACAAAAGACCAATGTAATCTCAGGTATTTTAAACAGTCAATGCTTCGAATCGCTACAAAGACCAAGTGAAAGACAATCCAAAATGAAAAACTTCTAGAAAATCATCAAAACACCAATACTGCTAAGATTCATGCACATAAATATTTTGATAGAAACAATCATCAATCTGGGCAGAAACCAAAAAACTCTAAATCACAATAAAGATAAACTAAAGAAATAAATCCAAAATTTTTCAAAATTTTAACAGGGTCCGCAGGCTTGCAGAAGTAACAGGTGTGGTACCGTAATGTTTACTAAAGAAAAATTGCGAAACTGCCCGCACTGTGCAAAGAAGGCAAAGTGTGGTCCCAGGAAAAATTAGAGAAAAACATAAAAGATCTCAAAATTTTCAAAAACAGAGAAAACCTAAGCTACCCAGGTAGATGTCTATCAATCAAAAACTAGGAAAACGTTTCCTCAAATCAAAATAAAAGAGAACCAAAAACAACAAGTTCTTTCCCCAGTGGAGTCGCCAATTTGTTGGAGGATTAATCCATCTTGTGGACAAGACCGATCTCCCTAGTACTAAAAGTATCTAGCAACAAACATCCCAATAGACTAATCTTTCTCTAAGCATATACGATCTATGAAAATCTCTATAGAGGTGTTAAGGACTTACCGTTTGTCCAGTTCTTGTTTGAAGTCATTGTTGTCCTTCGCGCGCTTGAAGGAGTTTTCCTCGTAAACCTGCAGTCAAAAACAAGAAAAATATTACATAGCACCTGCATAGAGATCATCATAAACCATGCTTATCATAGTGATCAAGGAATCTATGAAATAAACCATTGATTGAAATCTTATTGAGAAAAATGAGTATATTTGTATTAATTTCAAAAGAAGAAAATCCTTACAACCTGAGCCTTGATGTTGCACAGGACTTTCTGGGGTCCGAAGCAGGAATCTCCTTTACTTTGATAAGCTCTGCACTCCTCCAATCAAGACAAAATAGAGGTATGTAATCTTTCCTCACAAAAGTCTTAATTAACTGAGTCTGAATCTCAACAACACTTAACTTCAAATATTCTAAAGCTTCCACTCCCTTTGAGGCTACCCAATGCCTCTTTTTATAGTAGAATAGAGGAGGTTTTTTGTTCCAACTATGAAGGGATAGAATCCTCTTTCAAAGGGATAAGCTCCTCACCTCAAGGGGTTAGCTCCATAAGGTAAGGGATACATGCACCTCACAAGAGTGGTTCTACCACCGCAAGATCCATTCTAGAAGCTTCTAGAATTCACTTTTATTGAGTATTTTGGATTTTACTTGCGCCTTTTTTATCTTACAGGGGTCCGCACCTTTAAGACATATAAAGTGCATTCAAGTACGCAGGAGAGCTGAACATTAGGTGCGGGACCACAGGCAAGATAGAGAGAAAGTACGATACCAAAGTTTAGGAGACTTTTAGGAACCTTTCTCTAATTTTCAAGGCTTGACATGAGGAACTGATATGTTAGACTTGCAGAGGGGGAAGTATGAGTAATAATGAGCTCATACACATAGAAAAATGTCAGGATGACAATTTTCAGTGTAACAGTGATCAAGATAAATGTTGCAAAAATCTAGATCTATGCATCAAAATACATTAAGCAGTAATAAAAATGAGATTTACTCCATGCATGCAATAGACAAGACAAGAATATGTTGAATGAATTTTACATTAAGGACACCTGAAAGGAAAAAATAGAAGGATGTTACCAGTTCTCCTCAATGGGATGGGTTCTTGTAAGTCCTCAGCACTTCAGATCTAAAATCTCTCTCTCTTGATGGTGTAGAAAACCTAGACAAAAAGTGGAACTCAAAGGGAGCTCACAAAAATGGTAGCAAATATGACAATGACGGTGGATCAAAGTCAGAACAAAAGTATAGATCCAGAGTGATCTTTAGGCAACAGAAGGTGGTAAATGAAAGGGAAAACCCTTCTATTTATAACAAAATATTGAGTTAGTCTAGATATTGGTGCATAATTAAAATATTATTAATCAAATCAAGATCCAAATTTTATGGAATATTTTATTATATTTGTTGGAGGGAAAAAGAATTTGACTTGGGTCAAATCCCTTTATTTGTAAATAATAATAAATAAATGATTTATTTACCATTTTAAGGATGTGGTTGAATAATAATCAAATAAATAATGATTTATTTAATTATTTATGGGTTATTTAGTCATATTTAACAAAAACTATTATTTAAATAAGGTTTAAATAATTATTCCTAGAAAATAATAAGAGAAATAATGATTTATCTAATTAATTTCCCTATTTTGGGTTAAATATAACCAGGAATTTTTTTTTTTTTGTAAATTAGGAGGGACCATTCTATTAAACAACTAATAGTAGAAAGGTGTTACAATCATGAGAAGCAGGAAACCGGGGGAGCCAGAAGGAATAGCTAACCACCATGGTTTCACGATGCTAACAAGCAGATCAGGAGAAGAAATAAGGTAAACAAGAAAAAAAAAGATGAGCTCTATTCAGAGAGAAAAGAGTCCGAAGATCGATGTTTCTTCCCTTTCTTTTTGGTGACTTTAACCCATCTGTTTGGGGGCAGATGCATTGAAACCACCTGAAGAACGTTGCTGGATAGAGGAGAAGAATCCTTGTCTGAATCAGAGGTATTGGATTCATGAGAGCGTTTCTGAGGAGTTGAGGAAGCTGGGTGCCCCTCATGGCCTTTCGGGGAAGGCAGATGTTGCTGATCTTCCATCTCCTCCTCCGAGTCCGGCTCTTCCTCATCAGAGCTAGAGGGCTCATGCACCTCTAGGGGAGGCGGGTCAAAGGGCTTCTAGATCTTATCTTTCAAATTGCGAGGTCGGTTTTTCTTTTTATCTTGAAAAAGAGCACATGAGTTTTGCAGATGGCCTGTTTGATAGCAGTGCCCACATCTGAACATAGTATTTTCATAGTCTAAAGTCTGAGACCAGGAAAAGTCCCCTATTTTGAGAATGATTTGGTGAGGTAATCCTTTGTTGATGTCAAGCTCTGCACATAATATACCATAGGTATATAGACCCTTAAGGCCTCTCGAGGGAATATAACCAGGAATATTAATTAAAATATTGTTTAACTAATTATTCCTTGAGGAAAATCAAACAAATGTAGATTTAAATATTTCCTCATGGGGTTTCCTGTTTAGACCATAAACAACTTAATAAAGGTGGTTTACTAAGTTATTTTCATAGTGAAAGCAATTTTACTTAGGGTAAAATTGGTCTTACATGGTGTACTTGGGTCCATCTAATAATAATAGGTTAGATGACCAAAAATGGTGTAACAATATTGCTGAATATTTGAAGCTGTTAGTGATGGTATCCAACCTCACTATGACTAGAAGGGTATGCATGTTTATTGATGGGATGGTTAAACCATTGCATGGGTTGGTAAAATCCACTAAACCAACTACACTCATAGAAGCTGTGGAGAAGGCTAGAGGTTTGCAACACACCTTGCCCAAGAGAAAAGCATCATTGTAGCAAGAGATATCTTCATGGCCAAGGAGGACACCTCTTGATCATAAGAAATTAAGGAAGGAAAATCTTTGCCTCACTTTTCAAAAACATTGGATGCCAAACCATGAATGTGTTGCAGGGAAAGCACATTGTATTGCGATATTTTCTGATGAAGAGGAGAATACCAGCACTGTACCACCTACAGAAGATGCAATGAAAAATTTTGCTCCTATTGGAGGAGCTCTTGTAGCGTTAAGAGGAGTCCCTAAATATCTAATTTTGAGAGTTAGGGGTACTATTATGGGGCAAAGAGTATTATTACTAGTAGATAGTGGAGCTACTCATAAATTCATTGATTCACAACTATTAAAGAAGAGGGGAATTCATATGGAATACTTTGAAGGGTTTTCAGTCTTGGTTTTAGGAGCTAGAATCATGCAATGTTCCAATTATGTTTCGGAATTGTCTATTACCATGGTAACCTACACTTTGACAGACCAATTCTTTGTGGTTGATATTCCTGACACCAATATTATATTGGGTGTCTAATGGCTGATCAATCTTGGGAGAGTTACCACTGATTTTGAGACTCTAGAGATGGAATGGATACAAAAGGAGAATGGCAAGCATCAGAAAATCAAAGGTATGCACACTTACCCACCTCAAGTTGTTTCAACCCACAGGATGGAAGCAGGTTTACACAGAGGATACATTGAATGGGCAGTAGAACTGCATTTTTCTGAAGCCGGGATCAGAGATTCCCCAGTACATCCTGATGTACAATCTCTCTTAGACTAATACTCTATATTATTTGGAGATATCCCACCAGGGAGACCTCCCGATCTAGGATTTGAGCACACTATTGAGTTGGAGCAAGGGATTAAAGCAGTTATTACCACCCCTTATAGGCATCCCAAAGATTATAGGGATGAAATTGAAAGGGCTATCCAAGAGCTATTAGCTCTAGGACATATCAGGCCTAGCACTAGTCCTTTTGCATCTTCAATGGTCTTGTTAAAGAAGAAGGATGACACCTTGAGGATGTGCATTGACTATAGAGCATTAAACAAAAATACCATGAAGAATAGATACCCAATTCCCAGGATGGATGAGCTGATGGATGAGCTAAGAGGGTCCAAATATTTATACAAGATTGATTTAAGATCCGTGTATCATCAAATCAGGGTGAGGGATCAAGATATCCCCAAGATAGCGTTCAGGTGTCACTATGGGAATTTTGAGTTCTTGGTAATGCCATTTGGCTTGACCAATGCCCCAACAACATTTCAATCTTGCATGAACCATATCTTCCATGGTCATCTAAGAAAGTTTGTATTGGTCTTCTTTGATGATATTATTATTTACAACTGCACATGGGAAGAACATTTACAACATATTGAGAAAATATTGCATATTATTAATGTTGTGAAAAATACTGAGAGGGGGGGGGGGTGAATCAGTATTTAGGACTTACTAAAAATTTTAATTTTTCATTCTCTAAAAACCCATATGCTACTTTGCTGAAGCCAACTAGCGTATACACGCGGATATCCTTCATAAAACTCGTGTATATACAACGATCTTAATATGCCATTAATTCTTTACTTAGATATGTGCAACATCCATTATTCTGATGATTAGATAACAGTAAGCATGTGCAGTAATAATAGAATAAACCATCACACATAAGCATCACACAAGAACACCGGGATTTAAGGTGGAAACCCAAGTCGGGAGAAAACCATCGCTGCCGTCGTCTCAGTCTTCAATATTTATTATATAAAGAAAACATGTTACAACCATGTACTGGCGCAGACTCATACCAGCACGTAGGCACCCACCTGCAGAAGGCTACAACCTTCTCTCATTTACCAGCCTCTCCTGGAAGGGAGCTACAACCCCGTGCTCTCGTTTACCAACCTCTCCTGGAAGGGAGCTACGACCCCCTGCTCTCGTTTACCAGCCTCTCCTGGAAGGGAGCTACAACCCCCTGCTCTCATTTACCAGCCTCACCTGGAATGGAGCTACAACCCCCTGACTGAAGGCTACAACCCTCAGCACCACCATGGACCACGTTTCATCAATTTTCATACTGGATCCAATAACTTCAATAGATCACAACTTGCAGGCCACTTTTCATCATATTTTCAGACTGGACCCACTCCACACATTTAAGCTCAGTCACACATCAAACTGAAACTTATACCCTTATCAATTCATTCAATGAATCATCAACCAATCAATCAACAACTTGATCTTTTCTCAACATAGTCAGCAACATAATCAATATTCAGAAAATCTAGATCTGTATGAATACAGATAGCAGTAATACAACAGAACAGATCAGACATTTCATACCCCATACTTTAGCAAACCCTAGTTTTCATACGCGCTTTCCTTTCACTGATCCGGCGTATATACGCGCTTTCATGTATATAAACCCGCGTATACATCTACACATATTATAGAACTAATTTCACAACCCATACGCACTTTCTCTTAATCCAACCCGCGTATATACACGCTTACTCTGTTACAAACTTGCATTTAGATCTTCAGACATTTTAGGTCAGCACAATTCTTTAGAACAGATGCATAGCTTAGATTTTACCCTTCACTTCAGAAACATGTTCGCCCCATCTCAGATCTAAAAATTTCATAAACAGATCTAGAAGATACAAATACATTTCAGATCTAGAGATCCCTCTTCATAATTTACTTCACTGGTGCATTATGAAATCAGATCTATCATTCAACTGTTACCCATTCCATACAGATATACTTCAAAGAGAGGCATTCATTAAAACCCAGACATCTTACTTTGTTTTCACAATGATTTTCTTCTCCTTATATAGATTTAGCCTTTGTCAATACCATGAGCCAAAACCATACCACTTCTGATGGTATTCCTGGACGGGATCAAATAGACAATCCAGCGCTCAATACAATGGGTCAATACCATGGTAGTAACCCTTGGTTTTACACATTTAGAGTGCATTTGAGCATACATGACTTGGCACGTACTTTTCCGCGTGCATACACTACTTCTCCTAAACAAACTCACATATGCTTTGTGTCACACACTTTTCATCATTGTTCTGGCCCTTACTGATATTTCTTTCTCTAGTACTTCTCAGCTACTTGTAGAACATCAGATTTACATCATTAATAAACTCATCAAGCATCAAGAATAGCTTCATTAAGTAGGTTGCCATCATCTTCATCAAGTGGGTTGCCATCAAGGACAACACTCTACATCATATTGCCAACAATCTCCCCCTTTGGACTTGATGGCAACCATGATGGTGTTTGATCACGATCACAACAGATAGATACATTAAGCATAATGATATTCTTCCCCTATTCAAACACCATGTCACTCTCCCCCTTTGACATCAAGGGAAAAGGGCGGATCAAAACCAACACAAGGTTTTTCCCCTCATGTAGAAATAAGAGCGTTGTAGAACTGATGTACACTGAAGTTACCATGCTCCCCCTGAGTTCATGCTGAATGTTCAAAAATATTTTCCAATGAAGTACATGACTATATGACCTTCCTATCACCAAGGACTCATACTTACATCAAAGATCCAATCAAGTGGATTTACATATGAAACTCAAGTACCCAACCAAGTGGGTTTACAAAATTGACTCAAGTACCCAACCGAGTGGGTTTACACACTTTGACTCAAGTCCTTACATGACTGAATATTACAATTTTACATCATAGGTCTCAACATGACCTTTTTATCAAATTACAAATATGACTTTTTATCACCAATACCAGAAAGACCTAAAGAGAGAGATCATATTTTAGAACCATCATAATGCCAACAATGCATTATACTCAGCAAGGCTAATGCTCCCCCTGAAAATGTGCATCCACGCATCCTTTCCATATGACCAAGGCTCCTCCTTATCTTTTGTAACCTGAATACTTTCAATAGCAAGCCATCAAAAACAATCTCTGCATGATCTGTCCATATATCTGAATCATAAGACTTCCATCTCATTCATGTGTGAAATCAAGGAATACTCTTCAGCAAAAAGAAAACAGGGCTCATCCATAAACTCATCATAATAAATCATGTATCATGTCATCATCATTTAGAACTAAGACATAAGCAAATATAATGTCAATAATGCAATCATTAATAGTCAGACTGATGCTCCCCCTGAACCTGTGTTCCTGATCTTCAGCTGTCATACTAAATTTCTTATCATAAATGCATATGTGGCTGTCTCCACTGTAACTCATGTGTATACGTGACTTTACTTCATTAAACCCGCATATGGAAAGTGAAATACTGAAAATTTCACACTCCTTCGTCTCCCCCTAAATTTGTACCACCTGTACCTGTCTTCTTCACAACAGATGCTCTGTCAGAAATAAACATAACCAGAATTACCAAATCAACCATGAGAATCATCATACATTGCTCCCCCTGTGATGATACATTACTAATCTCTATGATGTATCTCACATCATTCCTGTAGTCATTATGAGAAATGAGCTTTAGAAGCGGATGACTGCAGTAGGGTCAATATTCCCTACGTTTCTGACTGGTCTTCCTTCTTTTCCCAGCTTTGCTTGAAATTTCTTATTGTGTGCTGGAAGTTCTTCAATTTCTCAGATCTATTGATCCTGCATTCTTTTTCTACATGTTCATACTTGTTACAAGTATAGCATCTTATGTGACCAGAAAAGTAAGCATAAGGATCATAATGTGTTGTTCTATTCTTCCTTCTATTGCAATCAGCTGCTTTATGACCATACTTGCTGCATGAAAAACAACATCCCTTGAAGAAACCAGAGTACCTTTCTGTGTAGAATCTGTTTGTTTGTGACTGAAACAATCTGCTTCTGCAATTGGCTGCAACATGCCCATAATTATGACATTTAAAGCATTCAACATTATTGAATGATTTCCTTTGAGTGTTCATGATTTTCAGTTGACTTATTTTTTCTTTCAACTCTTCAGGTTTTGCATTGACATCATTTGAATCTTTAGCACTTCCTTGTGAACTAGATTCTCCTTTAACAGTTTCATGAAAACCAAGACCAAGTTTAATAGCAGGAGACCTTTGATTACTAAGAATATTGTTCAGAATCTTAGTACTATCTTGAAACCTCAAGATTTTATCCTTTTCTTCTAATTTACCTTTGAGAATGTCTACCTCAATCTCCAATATTTGGCATTGCTTCATCATGCTTTCTTCGACCCTTTTTCCTTCTTCTACTTGATAATTCAATTTTAAAATTTCTTCCTTCAACCAATTTTCTTGTTCTTCACATGTTTGTAACAGCTCTTCATTCTTCTTATTTGATTTTTCCAGATCTTCTTTGAGAGAGATGATTTCTACTTCAAGTCCTTCATTTTCAAATGATAGGGGTTCTTCATTCTTCTTATTTGATTTTTCCAGATCTTCTTTGAGAGAGATGATTTTTGCTTCAAGTATTTCACTTTGATTGGTTGCATAAACATACAACTTTTGATACTTGTCTATCTGTCCATTTAGTATTTCTTTCTGTTCATTCATTCTAGAGATCATATCTTTGTAGATAGATTCTCTCTTATGAAATTGGTTCCAATCATTGCTTTCATCATTTATCTTGAGATTTGCTTCTAGACTTATACTGTTACTTTCACTATCTTCACCATTGCATGCACAAGAAGGTGAATCACAAGAACAACAATCAATACCTGTTTCCTCTTCTTCATTTTCTGCTGCACATGTTTTCTAAGGTATCTCCTTTTGAGTAGCCTTCTTCTTTTGCTTCCTTGCCATGAGCACTCTCAGATCTTGGTCAAAATATTCTTCATCCTCATCATTATCTTCATTTGTATAATAACTATTTCTCTTTTCAAATTGTTTCCCTTTATCATGATTTTCTTCATAAGGAAATTTAGCAGCATAATGACCAACTCTCCCACAAGTAAAACACTTGAAGGGTAGCTTACCTTTGAATCTTCCAGTACCTGGTTGGAGTCTCCTTACAAAATTTGCTTCTTCTTCTTCTTCTGATATATAACTTGATTCCTTGACAACTTCCTTTTCTTTTCCTTTTGCACACGCCTTAAAAGCAACTTCTTTGATTTGAGAGGGACCTCCTTGTCTCATTTCATAAGCAGTCAGAATACCATGTAGTTGAACAATAGTAAGAGTTTGCAGATCTTGCCTTTCTTCAATAGCTGACACTTTTGACTCAAATTTTGAAGTTAAAGATCTTAAGACTTTTTCCACCATAGTAGTATCGATTATGGTTTCACCCAAAATTCTTATACGATTAACAATATCATCTAGATGTAAAAAAAAACTAGCAATACTCTCATCACTATGCATCCTTAAATTTTCATATTCAATTCTGAGAGTTTGGAGTTTTGCACTTTTTACCTTTGTATCTCCTTCATAGCTCAGAATGATTTTGTCCCATATTTCTTTTGCTGAATTTAGCTACATCACTTTAGCAAATTTTGGTTCAAACAGGCTTCCTAATAAGACATTGATGGCTTTGGCATTGATTTCATATTTCTTCCTTTCTGCTGCATCAGTAGGAATACTTGCCGGATACTGATAACCTCCTTCCACGATTGCCCATACTTCTGCACCAAGAATTTGCATATATGCTTTTTTTCGTATCTTCCAGAATAACAGATTATTTCCATTGAATAGAGGTGGCCTTATAGACATTACCCCTTCATGACTTCCCATTTCGACGGATCTCCTTCAAGCGATCAAGCTTCTGTAGAAGGACCTGCTCTGATACCAATTGTTGGGAAAAATACTGAGAGGGGGGGGGGTGGGGGGGGGGGTGAATCAGTATTTAGGACTTACTCAAACTTTTACTTTTTCATTCTCTAAAAACCCATACGCTACTTTGCTGAAGCCAACTAGCGTATACACGCGGATATCCTTCATAAAACTCGCGTATATACAGAGATCTTATTATGCCATTAATTCTTTACTTAGATCTATGCAACATTCATTCTTCTGATGATTAGATAATAGTAAGCATGTGCAGTAATAACAAAATAAACCATCACACATAAGCATCACACAAGAACACCAGGATTTAAGGTGGAAACCCAAGTCGGGAGAAAACCACCGCTGTCATCGTCTCAGTCTTCAATATTTATTATATAAGGAAAACATGTTACAACCATGTACTAGAACAGACTCATACCAGCACACAGGCACCCACCTGCAGAAGGATACAACCTTCTCTCGTTTACCAGCCTCTCCTGGAAGGGAGCTACGACCCCCTGCTCTCGTTTACTAGCCTCACCTGGAAGGGAGCTACGACCCCCTTCTCTCATTTACCAGCCTCACCTGGAAAGGAGCTACAACCCCCTGACTGAAGGCTACAACCCTCAGCACCACCATGGACCATGTTTCATCAATTTTCATACTGGATCCAATAGCTTCAATAGATCACAACTTGCAGGCCACTTTTCATCATATTTTCAGACTGGACCCACTCCACACATTTAAGCTCAATCATACATCAAACTGAAACTTATACCCTTATCAATTCATTCAATGGATCATCAACCAATCAATCAACAACTTGATCTTTTCTCAACATAGTCAGCAACATAATCAATATTCAGAAAACCCAGATCTGTATGAATACATCATAGACAGATAACAGTAATACAGCAGAACAGATCAGACATTTCATACCACATACTTCAGCAAACCCTAGTTTTCATACGCGCTTTCCTTTCACTGATCTGGTGTATATACGTGCTTTCATGTATATAAACCCGTGTATACATCTGCGCATATTACAGATCTAATTTCACAACCCATATGCGCTTTCTCTTAATCCAACCCGCGTATATACGCGCTTACTTTGTTACAAACTTGCGTATATATCTTCAGACATTTTAGGTCAGCACAATTCTTCAGAACAGATGCATAGCTCAGATTTTACCCTTCACTTCAGAAACATGTTCGCCTCATCTCAGATCTAAACATTTCATAAACAGATCTAGAAGATACAAATACATTTCAGATCTAGAGATCCCTCTTCATCATTTTCTTCACTGGTGCATTATGAAATCAGATCTATCATTCAACTGTTACCCATTCCATACATATATACTTCAAAGAGAAGTATTCATTAAAACCTCGACTTCTTACTCTCTCTTTGCACAATGATTTTCTTCTCCTTATATAGATTTAGCCTTTGTCAATACCATGAGCCAAAACCATACCACTTCCGATGGTATTCCTGGACGGGATCAAATAGACAATCCAGCGCTCAATACAATGGGTCAATACCATGGTAGTAACCCCTAGTTTTACACATTTAGAGCGCATTTGAGCATACGCGACTTGGCACGTACTTTTCCGCGTGCATACGCTACTTCTCCTAAACAAACCCGCGTATGCTTTGTGTCACACACTTTTCATCATTGTTCTGGCCCTTACTGATATTTCTTTCTCTGGTACTTCTGAGCTACTTGTAGAACATCAGATTTACATCATTAATAAACTCATCAAGCATCAAGAACAACTTCATTAAGTAGGTTGCCATCATCTTCATCAAGTGGGTTGCCATCAAGGACAACACTCTGCATCATATTGCCAACAATTAAGGAGCAACAATTCTATGATAAACTCTCTAAATGTGAGTTTGGGTTCACAGAGATGCTTTAATTGGGCCACATAATTGGAGTGGATGGAGTAAGAGTGCATGAAGAGAAGATCCGGGAAATCAAGGATTGGCCTAAGCCAAGGAATGTTATAGAACTCCGGGGGTTTGTGGGCATATGCACATATTACCAGAAGTTTGTCAAAGGGTTCTCCCAACTTGCAGCACCTCTTACAGATTTGACAAAGAAGGGAGCCTTCAGTTGGATACCTACAACACAGAGGGATTTTGATAAGCTCAAAGAGGTAATGAGTAGTTGTCCAGTATTAGTTTTACCAGACTTTTCTCAACCTTTTTTACTAGAATGTGATGCATTAGGTGAAGGGATTGGAGCAGTTTTGATGCAAGGAAGGAATCCTATAGCCTTTGAGAGCAGGAATTTTCCACCACATGAAAGGCTATACCCCATCTATGATAAATATATGTTGGCTCTTATGCATGCCTTAGCCAAATTCTGGAAATACTTGGTAGGGAATAAATTCAGGGTGAAAACTGATCATAACAGTCTCAGATTCTTCCTTGAACAAAAGCATATCCAAGAGAGACAACAGAAATGGGTACGCAAAATCTAAGCATATGACTTTGACATAGAGTATTACAAAGGGAAGAGAAATATAGTGGATGATGCTCTATCTAGGAGACCAATAGGGTTGTCCTTAAGGGGGATAGACACAGATTGGAAGGCTTAATTGTTGGTTGAGTATTCCAAGGATAAATTTGCATGTGAGATACTTGATGGGGTGACATATTATGAGAGGCATAGAGTGATGGATGAGATCAAATATTGCTGGGACTGAGTCTTTTTGGCCAAGAATTCTAAGCTCAAATAGAATATCTTACAAGCATCACATGATTTCCCACTTGCAGGGCATCAAGGATTCACAAAGACTTATTGGGCCATAAGGGAGATATTCTCATGGAGGGGTCTCAAGGAGGATGTACTCCAACAAATTAAGGAGTGCAAAGTTTGTCAACAGAACAAGGGAGAACACACACATCCTACCAGGTTATTGCAACCACTACCCATTCCAGATGGAAAGTGGGAAAGCATCTCCATGGACTTCATCACCGGTCTACCTACTGTTCAGGGTAATAATTGTATCTTTGTAGTTGTTGATAGACTAACAAACTATTCACACTTTTTTTCCATTTCTGCACACTATACTGCTTCATAGGTGGCTGAGAAAGACCATAGTGAGTGATCGGGATAGCTACTTCATGGGTGGATTTTGGCAAGAACTTTTTCGGTTAGTGGGGACTGAATTAACACCAAGAACCAATTATCATCCATAAACCGATGGAAAGACTGAAATAGTAAAAAATTGGTTGGAAGGCTACTTGAGAAACTATGTTTCAGGACAGCAGAAGGCACAACTGCATTGGCTCCATTTGGGGGAGTATTGTTACAACACCACTTACCATATGTCCATGGGTATGACCCCATTCCGAGCCCTCTCTGGGTATGATGCACTCTCATTTTTTGATGTCATGTTTGGAGCAAGCAAGGCTCCCAGAGAAAAAGAATGGATTCAGGAGAATCAAGACATACTTCAGGACCTCAAAAACAACATTGCTACTGCCTAAAATCAGCAAAAGGTATATGCAGAACATGGTCGGATAGAGAGACAGTTTGAGGTAGATGATTTAGTCTATCTTCGTTTTCAGCCTTATATACAGTCTACACTCAAATATAAGGGGGATGAAAAGCTCAAACCACATTTTTATGGGCCATATAAGGTGATCCGTTGGGTTGGAGGGGTAGCATACGAGTTGGAGCTTCCCAAGGGGAGCAAGATCCATAATATATTTCATGTTTCATGCCTTAAGAAGGTCATTGGAAAAAGTATAGTTGCCAATATGGACCTCCCACCTATTGATGATGAAGGCCATCTAGTTTTGCAACCAGAGGAAATCTCAGATACACAGGAGAGGCAGCTAAGGAACAGGATGATCAAAGAATATCTAATTCGATGGAGGAATCTTCTTGATGAGGATGCTACTTGGGAAGGAGAGAAGATTTTACAACATCCTTCTTTGTTGTTGCTTCAGGACAAGCAACTTTTGAGAGGGGAGGACTGTAATATTCCCAATTAGCTACTGCTAGTTGGAATATTATATGTTGCTCTATTTGTAGCTTAGAAGAATAAAAGGGGTAGGGAGACCCTTAAATATCTTTAGTAGGAACAAAACATTCCCAGTGTGAAAGGGGATTTGTGTAGGTAGGAAAAATAAATCCACCTTGGTGTGAAAGGAGGCAATGCATGGGGACTAAATCCCTATTGACCGGATCAAAAACATTGTAAAAAGAGAGGGAAAACTAGTAGGAACAACACAGTTTTGATGGAGGACTGTTTGCAAGGAAGTAACTTCATAAATGTGTGGGGTCCAAGGTGAGGAGGCTCACCAAGCATAAAAAGGAGGGGATGGAAGCCATGAGAGTCATTCAGAATCTTGTCTATTTTTGGGTCTTATGAATTCTTGCATGCCTCAGCTATTTAGCTGCACTGTTTAGTGCAAGGGATTCTCATGCGGGAGTTCCAACCTCTTTTCCTAGTTTAGCTTGTTGAAGGGAGCTAAGAGGAGAATTCTGGGCTACATTTCCACCATTAGACTTTGGGTCAAGCAGTCACCAACTTCTACAGCGCAGTATCTTGCAGAAACTGCATCATTTCTGAAGGTGATGTTGTGGTAGGGTTAAATCCCTTGATTTTGTGCTAGTTCTTGAGGAGAAGGGGACTCTTCCTCTCCTGTAAGGCTAGTAAGGAGGGTATTTGGCCATATTTATATATTGATTAGCCATATTATGTATTTTTCAGCCATATCAAATATAGAATTGCAGTGGAATGCGTGATTTTTTGCAGAACTGCTCTTTTATACTTGTGCACTCATGAAAACCTTGTCGGGTTGTCTTCATTTTGTATAAAAGAGGATAGAACTCCATATTTTTGGCTCTATGCTTAATGAAATCTCCTACTCTGTTATAATTTATATTTTTTTGTAGAAACCCTCATAGAATAACACTGTTACATGATTCAGAAATTATTTTTGTTGAAAGTCATGGGGTTTGGGTGTTTTTGAGTTATATTGAGCTGGGGAGATCTATTTAACATAGCTAGAGTGATTTTTTTCTAATACCATTTGGTATGTAAGGGTTATTAAGCATAAAATAAAGGATCCAAGTCCTGTTTTTCAATTCTGTAATATAATTTTCTGAAAAAAGCGTTTTTACTGTCCATAGTGCTAAAATTCCCGAAAAGGAATAGTACAGCGGCCCTAAAGGAGATTGTTGTCCTTGGAAAGATTGTTGCCCTAGCATAGGGTACTGTCCTTGAGGAGGTTGCGGACCCTGGATAGATTACTTACCTTGAGGTTGATATTGTCCTTGAGGTATGTACTGTCCTTGAGGTATGTACTGTGCTTGAGGTATGTATTGTCCTTGCGGTATGTACTGACCTTGCGGTATGTACTGTCCTTGAGTTTGCCCCCAAGCGGTAAATTGCTACCTTGAGGATGCCCCTTAGGTGATAAAATACTACATTGAGGGACAGGGTTAGGAATGTTTCCAGACATCATGTAAACTTGTTCAATGTTCAAATTTTAGGTATGTGATTCATTTGGACCAGGTGATTGTATAATTTTTTCTGGAGAAGGAGCTGCTCCTGAGAAAGTACCAGAAAGAAACTAGTACCTCAGAGGAACAAACAAACCACGATGAAAATATGTTTTTGGTGATGTAGAAAACATGGATGACTCACTAGACATGTTGAATGAAGGTCTATAATTACCTCTTGGTATAGCGTAAAAAGGAATCCAGGGTGGCAAATGGTTTAGACTAGAATTATGTAAAAGTATGTTAACTAAGAATACCAAGGATATTGTTTGAAAGGGCTATAATAGTAAATCAATTCACTTGGCCTAAGATCTAAATAGTCCTGATGTGAACGAAGAATAATTTCTTTTGTGTTAGTAATTTCTTCAATGCTAATGAGGCTAGGATGAAGGTTCTCAGTGATGTGAAAATTCACTCGCAATGAATGAGGGTGACCAGGGGTTGGAGTAATGAAATCTAAATCAGTCTCAGACGTAGCAGGTTCAGTTTCTGGTTCATAAATTTTAGGCTTAGTAGCTGATAATTCACTAGCTGTGGAAGCAAGTTCAACTAGTTCAGAAATTGATATTTTCCTTTGAGAAATTTCTATTGTTTGAGGTTGTTCTACTTCGTAATCAAGATGTATAATTAATCATGTTTCCTCTTGTTCAGCTGATTCAGTCCCTGATTATTGTCCTTTCTCAGATTTATTTTTTTCTAACTGTCTTGGTGTGTACTCAGGGGGTTTCCCCTGCATTCTACATGATTGTCTTATTAATTCAGCCATGATTAAAAGTTTTAGCACACGAAATCAAAGAAAATTTCAATAAAATATCCTAAAGTATCTAAGGAAATAATCAAATCTAAACACACGCCTACAAAATCTAAGAGAGCAATCCACACACAAATAGTAATTTCCCACACTAAAAACACTAGTTGGTGATGAAATCCAACGTTGTAGAATTATAATGTGGAAATGGCAGTTGGAACAGTTACCTTGATAGCCTAGTTAATGAAACATTCCAGTGCAAGTCTCTCCACTTATGCCATCTCGAAGTGAAGAGTACCCTCCGGAAAGTCCAAGTGAGTCTAGTCGATGTTTTCTCCAGGTACAGTGGGACCTTCCCTGCACCGTCACCTTGGGAAAAAATACTAAAATTTATAGTCACTAAGGTCACCAATGGGAACAAATGTACCTTGGGGAACAGTCTACGATCCAATATACACACAAGGGCATAGTAACTAGCTCAATCCCCTTGAAGGCTCGTTCATATAATTCAAGGTTTACCAACAAGTGACCCCAGGCTCCTCGACAATGGTCTATCCAAGGTTTATCGTTTTTAGTACGTGCACATCTGATATCTTTCCCAATGAGATAGGTACAATTACCTCATTGGTTCCGACATGATCTCATGCTTGACTCTTTTAAGAAGATCTTCCCAAAACAGAAATGCTACAATTGGATTTTCCTACCGCAAGATTGCTACTTGTTTGTTTGAACTGTCTTGGAATGTTAATTTCAACCTATTACAAGACACTAGCCTAAGCTATGTTGGTGGAAAAAGCCCTAAAAAGTGTAAAATATCTAGATTGATTTTATTAAAGTTTTGTTTAAAAATTGGATTTTGCTTAAGACAGAAGGTATGGAAGTGAAACTTCAATGGTTTTTGTGACCCGAATAAAAAATACGCTAAATGCATCTAAATGATAAGTGCAACTCTTTTCTTTTCAATGAATATTATTTAAGGGAAATATTGAGAGATTTAAAAATTTCAAAGCACCAAGTCTTTCATTCATAAACAAAATCTTTGAAAATAAGATAATTTCTTTGAGAACTCAATTTCAAAAAAATGATCAATTACTCTATCAAACTAAAATTCATTTATCAATCAGATCAGAAACTACAAATTAATTAACAAACTTCATTAAGAAAAAAACACTATCTAAAACTCTAAAACATAAAGTTCAAAATCAAGGAAAAATCTAATTTTGAAGTCTATCTAAAAGTTTGATGACATTTTCTCCTAGTTTTTTATCGAACTAAGAAAAATTTCTACTTATCTCAGCAGAAATGAAAACACCCAGAAACGGTTTGATGTGAAAATCAGGCTTTAGTAAGCTAAAACTCTCTTCCAAATTCGCAAATGAAAATGGAATCAATGTTCATAAAAGTAAGGTTTGCAATGGTTTTAATGGCTTAGAAAGAGAATATCATAATACCAGTAAGCTGAGGTAAATGAAGGTTCCATAACAATTTCTTATAAAGAGCAACAATAAAGTAGGGAAAACACTCACTTATAACATGCAAATCGGATGATAAATCACACAAATGAAAAAGTTGCTGAAAATTAATTCACACATAATATTTGACAGCTAAGACAGACTATGGAAAACACAAAGAATCAGGTAATTTGGCTCCTGAAAAGAGAATTTTAACTTTAAAAAAAAATTCCACAGGTCCGCAGGTTCTAATAGAGAACATAACAGTACCACATTGTTCTGAACTAAAAGCTACGGAGGCTACCACACTGATTTTAAATGAAAACCGCGGGGGCAAGGAAAAGTACATAAAAAAGAAATATTCAACTTCTCTTTTTAGGGATTCTTAAAAGTTATCTACCCAATCCAATCTCAGACAAATCAAAATAAGAAAACTCATAATTTCAAACTAAAAAATAAAAAGAGAAAGCTAAGTTCTTTTCCCCAGCGGAGTCACCATTTTGTTATGCGGATTAATCCCTCTTGTGGACAACAGCGATCTCCCTAGTATTCTATGAATATCTAGAAATGAACATCCATTTGTAAATCGTTTTCTCTAGATTATTTGAAATTCAGAATTATTATAAACAAAGAAAGAGGACATGCCCCTACCTTGAAGTCCAATGTTCGATGCAGTATTTTATCCAGTTGCTCCAAAGAAGCTTCTTCAATGCGTAAAACTTGCGATCAAAGACAGACAAAAAGATCAAAGCACCTGCAACATATAATAATTGAGAAAATATAATCTAACTTAGTGATCAAGGAGTCTAAGTATTGAATTATTCATATAAGCACAAGAAAAGATCAACGAGAAAAAGAGATCCATATGTATTAACTTGAATGAAAAAGTAACCTTACAACCTGATGCCTTGATGTCATACAGGTTCTACCGGGGTCCTAAACAATCATTCCTCCTTCAGTTTGGCAAGCCTTCCTCTCTGAATACTAGCATAGAGTTATGAATATAAGTGTGTGATCATTCTCATGCCAACAACAACTAGTATAGAGAGGATTATCTCTAGATAATATCTTCAACAATTACCATATACAAGCTATAGTGTACCCTTGAGACTAAAACATGAGCTCAATTTATAGGGAAATGGAGGTAGTTTTAGTTCCATGAAGAGGGGGGATGGATTCCTCTCATGAAGGGATTTGAGCTCCATAGACCAAGGGATAAGCTCCATGAGTGGAGGGATAAAGCTTGAACTGATCGCCCCTCTAGAAGCTTCCAGTTGGGATAATATTTGACTAGTTGGGCTTCTAGAACTTACCTTTTTCCTTTATTTGACTTTGACGGGGGTCCATAGGTTTTAGTATCAGAATGTGTGGGAGCTACCACAAGCTATAGAACAAGTATCCGTGAACCTGTAGGAAAAGGCTAGAAAAAATGTGGAGTTATAATTCTAAGGGTTTTAATGAGCTTTTCTCCAATTCCAAGACTTGGTTTAAGAACATTATGGTTTTTGACTTCTAAGGGAGCATATATAGGTGGTGATAGGCCTATATTTACAGTCAAATGTCATGGTGACAAAATAACGTGTAACATAATGGTCTTAAATTTTTCCAAAGTATCTCCACACCCATCAGACTATCACAGGTCAATAAACTCGGACCCAAGATTCAATCTACCCATGAGAAATGATACTTCACACAATTCTAAGTCACTACACCTTCACACAAGGTGAAATCACCATAGGTAACTATCTGAGCTTTTATGCCATCACTGGTTTGAGGCACTATCCACAAAACTTAGCAGATCTGAGCCTAAACTAGGCCTCCTACACAACAATGTTCACTGGTCTGAGTTGGTATACAAATGTGCAATCCTATTACATTATCATAGTCAAATGACAGTCCACTATTGACCCTTCAATTCTGAGTTCTGTGGTAAGTTCTGTCACTATTCCGATCTTCAAATTTGTGCTTCCAAGAGACTTTAAATAGTGATACAATCTGTCCATAATATGGGTCTCCAAGTTGTTCAAAGGATATAAGATTCTAGACTTTGCAATTGTCACTTTACAATCCTCCACTAGACTTTGCAAAGTCTAAGGTCTGTAGCACTTGATCCCTGGTTCGAGACTGCAACAAGGAGGACTGAATTGTGATTTTTGCATTCAACTGATCAAGACACATAAAATACCAGTGTTGTAGCTTTGTCTACAATCTGAAATTATTTCTTCCAGCACACTCCTTATCAAAAGTTTGAAGGAATAGATAACCATCACAAAATTTTGCCCCAAAAAAATTCTATTCCTCGGCCTCCAAGTCACTCCTGCGGTTATACTCTAAATTTTTTCACCAAATTTAATTCTTAAAAATGAGGAGAGAAGGTTTATATTTATAGTAGTTTACCATGTTTGAAAGGACACATCCTTCTAATAGGGGAGGTCGACATGTGTAACTAAGCATAGGTCGGCTAGTGAGAAAATTATATTTTTCTATATTAAAAATTCATTATCTCACAAACTATTAGGAGTTTGGGAGAAAATAAGGGCTTATTAGAAAGAGGAAAACATCCTATTTAATATGGTCTAGGATTTATTTTTAAAGGATGCTTCCAAGGTGTCCAAATTTATTTTTATTTGTGACTTCTCCTGAAATATTTAGTGCAAAAGATGATTAGGACAACAAGAGGTCATTAGGTCTTGATGATTAGGATAGCAAGAGGTTATTAGTATCTCTCCAAGTTCTTCATCATAGTTTCATAATGTAAATTATCCATGTCATCATGACATCATTTAATAGTGTAGTGATATTTAAAACATAGTGCATCATTTATTAATTTGTTATCAAGAGAGATTCAAGGTAGTCTTCCAACCACCATCCATATCATTAAATGAAATCTCCAAAAACATAATCATATGCCATCAAGTGATCTCCAAGTACTTCATGTCACATCTTCAAACATTTTCCATGTTATCAAATGGTTGTCCATGTAATTATGTAGTCAAAACCATGTCATCAAGACCTTCATCAAGTGCCATCACGTACGACATCAAGTGTGGTCATTCATGTATAGCCATCAAGGGTAAGGACATCATCCGGGTTCTAGGATTCTTCATCAAGATCAAGGATACATGAGGTTATGACATCACAAGAATATTTTCCTTCCTAATAATGCTATATTGACATTAATGACAACTTTGATTAACAAGCTTATCTATGAGAAGATATGTAGTGACTATAGGCCTCTGAACTATGTTACAATGAGGCTTGAGGGCCTATTTATTATTGAGAAATAATGGAAAGCCCTAAACATTGATAAACCTGAGCTTAGGAGATGAAGTGCCAAAACTATGGGCCCCTTTTGGGTAAATTGGTATATCAATATTCCCAAGGACGTAACTTTGACATACGATCTCCGTTTGACACACATAATACCTCATTAGAAATATCTATCTGAGGAATACAAATTTTTATGTGAGAAAAATCGAAGGAAATTTCATGCTACTCCTGGTTTTTCCAAAAAACGTCGTCTAGGGCCTCAAACAGCTTTGGAACTTCAGGATCCGATAAAATTCTAAAAATAGTAAACTGTGCTACAATTAAGGAAACTGAAAAACTGAAAGAAACAATGGTGGGGCTCCAAGTGGAATAGGCGGATGGCCACCAATATCCACCTGGATCATTCCTCCCCCCTTAGGAAGAAATGGTCCCCATTGCGTTGAGTTCCTCCATGAGATGAGGAAACTTCTACTGAACTTGGTCCATGGTGACCCATTTGCCTTGGTGCAGGAGTTGGCCAGCTTTGACAAACCGATACAGTTGGATCTTATGCTGGTGAGTGTTCTTGATTTTCATGTCCATGATACGATCCATGGTGTTATGTTCCATGCAGTCTGGGTTTAACTCTCTTGGTATGAGTTGTTCTGCAATGTCGGAGGTGTCTAGTAGAGGTGGGAAGTAGGGGTGAAGGTGGTCCACATTGAAAATTGGGTGCAGACCAAGGAATGGTGGAATACTAAGATCAAAGGCATTGGCCCCTACAACGCTGGTGATGGTGTACACCACATGTCGGAGTGGGAGAAGCTTGCGGTGGGGTCTCACGAGGTGCTCCTTTTGCAAATGTCGCCACACTTTATCACCCACCTCGAAGTTGTGTGGCACACAATGTTGATCATATTGTTGCTTATAATTAACATTGGCTCTATCCAATATATCATGAACATGTTGGTGAATGTGGTGAATGTGCTCAAGGAAGTTGTTTGCCTTGTCAACTTCAAATTGGACATGAGCTGAATCGGCCTGAGTAGCCGCAAATGGCATGGTTACATCAAAGGGACATAGTGATTGGAATCCAAATCCCACCTGAAAGGGGTTGTGTCCAGTTGAGCCGTGGATAGCCCAGTTATAACTGTGTTGTACGTAGGGAAGGTTCTCATCCCATGTGTGTGGATGCTTGAATTGTACATGCACAAAATGTGTACGATCATCACGTTGACAACCTCTCTCTGGCCATCAGTTTGGGGATGGAAAGTTGTGGACTTGGTGAGCTTGGTGTCCAACATTGACCAGAGGTTGGACCAAAATTTGCTGAGGAAACTATTTTATTGATCTGAGATGATAGACTATGGGATCCCAAAGTGCACCCACACTCATTCAAAGAATATTTTAGTAGTGGTGTCTACTGTGATATTCTTCTTGCAGGCTGCCAAATGGCCATATTCGAGAATCTGTCAATGACAACAAAAACACAGTTGTTTCCATGCTTAGTAGAAGGAAGGCCCAACATGTAATCCATGGAGATGGATTCCCAAGGTCAACTTGGGGTAGTTAGAAGAGTATAAAGGCATTTATTCATGATGGTTAGTTTGGAAATAGTGCAAGCAGTGCAGGATCTGATGTACTTCCCGATATCATTTCAAAGGTTCGACCAATAGAAATACTTCTGCAGTACTACCATTGTTTTCTCGACCCACAAATTCCCAACGACTTGAATGTAGTTCTCTTCCCAAATCATCTTGGAATGCTTGCTTGAAGGAACACAAAGGTGTCCCAGGTGACATAAAAATTCATCCTGGAGGTGAAAATTTGGAACTTGCGTACCCTCCAAGAGTGTCTTGTATGTGTGGCCAAATTATGGATTGATCTTGTATAGAAGAAGCCAATTAGAATTCTGGTTCCCACAAGAGTTGAGAATGGTGGTTAGCACCACGATAGGTGGTTGGCTGAGGCAGTCTACAACATTATTGGTGTTTCCCTTCTTGTACTTGATGTTTAAATGAAATTGTTGTAAATATGTGGACCACTTTTGATGGAGAGTGTTTTGCAACTTCCTATGCATCTGTATGAGATACAGGTGTCGGTGGTCTGTGTGGATGAATGTTTCCTTCCCAAAATGTAATGCTTCCATTGTCGGCAAGCCTAGACAATGGAACACATTTCTTTTTCATAGGTGGGATACTTGCAGACTGTGTTGGACAATGTCTCACTGTGATATGCCACTGGGTACCCATGTTGAGTAATAACTGCCCAATATCATATTCAGATGCATCTGTCTTGATCTCAAATGGTTGCTGCAAGTCCGATAATGTGAGAAATGTGGAAGAGCATAGGCGATTTTTCAATCTACGAACACCTTCTATTGAGATTTTGACCAAAATAATTTTTCTTTCGCTCCTCCCTTGGTGACTTGAATCAAGGGCCAAGTGATATGAGAGAATCCCAACACAAACTTGTGGTAGAAATCAACAAGACCCAAAAAAATGTGAAGCTCTGTTAGAGTTGTTGGGGCTGGACAATCCATAAAGACTTGGATCATGGTTGGATCCCCATGCACCCCCTGCTCATCAATAATGTATCCCATATAATGAACCTTGGTCATGCCAAAATTTCACTTCTCCAAATTGGCACACAACTTGTGTTGCCACAATGTTTGGAGGACCTGTCGGATGTGGTCAAGGTCCTTCCCAATTCTAGCTAAATATCATGATGTAATCCAAGTACACTACTAAAAATGAGTTGGTGAATGGTTTCAATATGTCTTCCATCAGCTTTGGTGAAGCCACCTAATGGTGTATGGTTGTGGGTGTGTTCTGGTCGGAAAACCCAACCGCCTCATGACCGCTTCTGAAATGACGTTATTTTGGATCCCACTATCGATAATGAAATATAGCGGGGAACTCTTTACCCACATCTGGGAGTGGAAGAGACACTCCTCCTCTAGATCTTTTGGTTCCTCCTTCCAGATATTCTTGGTGGAAAAAGTGGCGTTGAGCTATGCATCGATAATCTCCTTCCCTTTGTCATTCCCCTTGTCACGTTCTAATTCAGATTCATAGCATGCATCTGATTGAGAAGCCTTCATCTCAGCCACCAGTGACTTCTTGGCCCAAAACGCACTTGTCTTGTGAGTGGAGATCTTATGGAACTCACACCACTTCCCCTTGTCCTTCTTCGGCTTCGAGGTGTTGTTCTTTGCTTGCAGATTTGGTAGGTTGTATTGGACCACCATGCCTTGGATTTTTCCTTTGTTCTGTGGTTTTGGGGCACCTTTCTCTTTCTTTTGATTCATAGATCCAAAGTGTCACTTATTCTATTTGAATTTATGCTCAATCTTGGCAACATACCAGTGTGTCGTACTAAGAGATAAGATGTCGAGGAACTCCATTTCCTCCTGAATGTATTTGTGTAGAAAATTGTAGTACTTCAACAGCAAATGTTTCTCTGAATCTTTGATACCCAACTCTGTGCACAGGGTATGGAACATATTTGTCAGCTCATGCACATCTTGATCCCTTTGTTGCCGTAGCGTAGTCCATTGTATTTACATGTCCCCATAGCTTCCCATGGGATAATATTGTTCCTTGATGGCATCTCAAAGATAATTCCAAGTGGGTACAACCAAGAAAAGAGAGGGTTCCCCCTCATCCTTTTTATCACAGTACTTTTCCCAATAGTCCTTGACACGGGGGACACTTTGAGGAGTGAAAAAACAATCTTCTCCCGGTCAGAAAAATAATGAACTAAGAAATATAATTTTAATATATTCAACCATCTATCGACGATGTCTGCATCTATTTGGCCCTCAAATATGGGAATTTCAAAGTTTACTTGTACCTTAAAAGGAGTGGTGCCTCCAGAGTAACTGCTGGATGTAGATGCACCACCGGTGGGCATCTGTTGAAGGATTCGGGAAAAGTCATCCATCACTGCGTTCCTTTTTTTTCTCGAGTGCCTCCTTGAGAAATATTTTTATAGGATCTCCTACTCCCTCATATTTATTTTCTTCCCCCATGGGTGGCCATCGGGTTTGCGAGGCTTTTTTTGCAAAGTTTCAACCAGATCGAGCCCTAACTCCTTATACTAGGACGAAGAAAAATCAGACCTCTCTGATACCACTGAAATGGATTTGTGCACGAAAAAAATGAACTACATAAATACACATAAAAGAAAACATGAAATTGAAGTAAAACTTCATTTCATTAATAAAAAATAACTAAAATATGCTTACAGACAGAATGGAAATAAACTAGCTAGGGCATTGGTAGCTTATCTCTGAGAAGAGATGTGGAAGCTAAAGGCCTGTGAACTGTGTTACAATGAGGCTCGAGGGCCTATGTATTATTGAGAAATAATGGAAAACCCTAAACATCCAAAAACCTAACCCTAGGATATGAAGTGCCAAAACTATGGGCCATGTTTGGGTAAATTGGTACATCAATCTTCTCGGGGATGTAATTTTGGAATGCGATCTCGGTTTGATGTGCACAATACCTATTTAGAAATATATATCTGAGGACTACAAATTTTGATGTTAGCAACATCAAAGGAACTTCCATGTTTCTCTTGGTGTTTCCAAAAAATGTCGTTTAGGGCCTCAAAATGGCTCTGAAAGTTCAAGATCCGAAAAATTACTAAAACGAGTAAATTGTGCTACAATTAAGGAAGCCGAAAAACTGAAATAAAAAATGATGTGGCCCCAAGTGGAATAGGAAGGTTGCCACCAATATCCACCTAGATCAGTTACACGCTATGGAGAGTCTTAGGGGACCCTTGCAACAAATAAGTTAACAAAGCTTCCTTCGCGGGCTGGTATAGGATTATGGTCAATGTCATTAGCATGGAGGAGAGGATGCCAAGGGTCCCACTAGACGAGTATTCAGAGCAAGTATGGTTTGGTATTTCCCATGGAAACACCTGGCTGATGCCCAACTGTGTAAAAGAGGCGACTTTCCAAAAGAGGCTCCAACTGTTCAGACTAACTATAGAGGCGTTTCATAAGGAGGTCATGTCTTAGTGAGGGGTTATTGGAGAATTTATTTAGAATCAACATGTTTAATATTTTTAGAGGATGGTCCCAAAACCCTCCTGGTAGAAATAAAGTCATACACAATGCAATGGTTCGCACAAATCCAACTATAGCCAGTCCTTCAAAGATTGGAGACGCGGATTCAAGAATTCAACTAAACCATGGTAAGCATTGGAGTTGCTACCACTCAATTTCAATCACTGCACCAATTTATATCCACTTTAACAATTCCTGTTATCGCATCCATTCCATTCACAAGTTTCCATTCACAGTCATAACTCACTATTCCTACTTTTCACAAGAAAAAAACAACTAAAACACCTGTTTTGACTCCAAAATGGAAAAGGGCCAAATTATTGAAGCCTGCAAATCAACTAGTAGACTTAACAGAGGATGAATCCATCAATCAAACCATTGTCCCAGTAGTAGAGGAGCCATAGAAAATCACATAGAAACCCTTATCCCTACCGAAAGAAACCCCAGTATCAACTCCAATTCCATCACCCAACTCATGGTATCCATTGCCGCAAACGACCTCTACCTCCACAACCATTATTATATGATTCCAATACGCACCTTCGGTGTGACTGATACCAATGTGGAAGTTAACTCAGGAGCCCCATAGGTAACTACAATTATTGAACCAATGCTAGAGTCAGGTTTCTTTTTAAACCTGTTAATCCAAGCTAACCCCCCAATGGTCGGAAGCACTATGATAGAGACCACCCTCACAAATCCATTTCAAAAATAATTGATATCACTTCAGCCATTTATTTCCATCCCTCCATCACCCAAGCCTACAAATCAGAATTTGCAAACCACAACGCCATCACACCAGTCGCCCTCACCTTAAGGGAAATCAGAGAAATTCGTTTACAATGGCCAACCTCTGCAAACAAGATATCCAAACCACAAAAAAATAAGCCAGGGAAATTCCCAGGGATGTTCCATGACATAGTTATTGGCCTTTATTCAGGTAGTTGCACAATAAGTAGAAGCACTCACAAAAAGTTGACAGAGAAGTATGAGCAGAAAAAACAACAGATGTTGGCGCTCATTGAAGAAAGTGACCACCTACAACAAAAGGGAAACTATCTGCGACACCATCTCTACTAGGTCACAGAAAAATTTCAAGAGTTATGGCCCATAGTGGTGGATGTAGCGATGTTTGCGCTAGAATATATACATGCATGTACACTCATTGAGTGTTGTGATCACATATAGACAACATGCAGATACTTAAAGAATACAAACAAGGAGTTATTAGCATTGCCGGACCCGTCCACTATATACGCAGACCAAATTGAGTAGAAGATGATAGATATGACCCAGCTAAAGGAAGCACTAAGCATTATGGAAGTAGAGGCTTACAAATTATTCGAGCAAGTTCATGAATGCTCAGGTTGTTTGGCCATGAAAACTCAGCTCGTTTATCAGCTAACACAACATATACAACAAGTACACACAAGCATTCAAGGCAAGTGTAGACCCAACGGAGACCCATGAAGTTGAAGCAACGAAGACCCAAATACAAACCATTGAAGAAGAGTCTGTGAAGAATAAATAGATGTTGTGATATATTAGACCATTGGTGAAGCAATAGGCAGAATCAATGCAACATTTATTTCATGAGTCAGACTCATAGTGGAATGAGGTCTTCTGCGAACTGTCATGACCATCATACACATCCCAATATAAAAAAATAGTAAACATTGTAGGGAATACTATGTAGATCTGATAGAATGCAATCGTCAAGTTCTCTAACTTCAAGATCTATGCCATCAATAAAGTACCAAAATTGGGTCCTTAGTTTGAAGGGGAAAGCTGGGAGTAGACAAAGTAGGAAGAGGCAACAACTGAAGGCCGAGTAGAAGAAGCAGGATGAGCACCAGTGGAGGTTATGATACCTGGGCAAGGTTGAATCACGACAAGTCTAGAGACTGTGGTCTGTTAGGTAAATTGAATCGGTGTTAGAGTCAAGGTTGACTAGTTTAAAAAATCAATAGTTTTGGGGCACATGGTATTGTGCACCAATGGTTTTCGGCTCATGGTATTGCATGTAATGGAGCCTATAAATGGCTGAGAAGACTTCATTGTAAGAGAGGCCTGGATGTGAGCAGTGAAGGCTCACTTGGTTGGATTGGACAGGGTTTTGGCCAAGGCTAATGAAATTTCATTAAGATGGGTTTTCCCCGGAGTTTGGGGTTTTTCCTGGTTAAACATCTGTGTTTACATTTATGATTTGTTTTAGTTTATGTTTAATTATTCCTCTCAGATTCACATGCCAATAAAACCCATGGCAACAGAAGCGTCCCTCTAAAGCCAAATATGGCTCTGATATCAAATGAAGAAACATTTACCAGAGAATATGATTTGTTGCACTGATGCAGATCTGGATTCTTCTCACTGAAGGTGAGTTCAAAGCATACATCGAAAGTGTTTCCCATGGTGAATGTTTGAAGCATCGGATCAGTGGGGAAAACAAGAAATGGAGTTGAGAAGGGATTCTATTAATGTTTAGATTTTCACCAAAGAAATCGATGTCAGGCTTGAGTTGCATAGATTTTAGATCCCATAAACGATTATGCATTCTCCAGACTGCGTGAAGCCAATTTTTGTCTAGTCATGTGTAGATTTGCATGATATCGAAAAACGATGTGAAGTTGTCATTGGTGAGCCAATGTGTCTATAGAGGCCGATCGAGATAGGGTGGTCCTAAAAATCTGGCTAACGAGTGAGATTGTGTAATGGATGGCAAAGAATTAGCCATGAAGCACCATAGCAGTGTTTGCAAATGTGAGATCTGGTTATTGTTGTGTGAAGAAAGAAATTAGTCACGTTGAAGAGAGGGCGTAGAGGGAGTGCTAGAAACAAGCTCAAGATGTCATTGTCTAGTGGCGACCACGATAAAATAAACAAACAACATCGGTGCCAAGATCCATTGTTGCTTCCACATGTAGATTTTGTGGAGATAACAATGCTAGTTATTGTAGGTGAAACCATTGAGTTAGTGCAGTGTTCATGGAATTTTCTAGTTGGCGTGGACTCCTCGATGGTGGAGGATTAGAATCGATTGCATGGAAGTGTAGAAAAAAAAAATTCTACCTTATTTTCTAGTGGGTGGAGCCACCCATGGTTTTGTGCATGGGTTTGCACATGGTTTTGGGGCATGATGGTTTTCGACCCCTGGTATTTTTTAGATATGTTCAAGGGAACTATGATTATGTTCTAATCCAGGGTTAATGGATTGGGGTTTATGGATGCTTATGCATGTATATATATGTTTTGTAACACTAAAAGGAATATAATGAAAAATCAAGCTGGTCATCCCGATTTGGGATCCAGGGGAAATCCCTGTGTTTATCTGTTTTATGTTTTATGCTCTCGCTATTGTTGATTTTCTATTTTAAGATTCGTTTGTAGATAATTTCTGTACAGGGTTAAAACCTACATGGCCAGGGCCTGCTGGGGCCTTTTTTTTTAGAAAAGGTTGTAACAGATTTGAAACATCTATAGGGTAGACAGGTTACGAATGAGTAGTTATGGAGGTGGCAGAAGAAATATGCAGTAAGAAAGAGCATACTCTCAGTGGTGGAGGATAAAGTGGGACAAGGCCAAGACAACTGAGACTTACATTGCGGTTAGAAAGAAGCAATATAAGTAAGGAAATGGAAGGAAGAAGCAATCAGTTGGGAGGCAAGGAAAAGGGTTGGCGGTGAGACGGTCGACTCAATGTATTGGGTTCTAATGTGTTGTTTTGGTTATCTGTAAGTTTGTTTAGAAGGATGATCTATATGGAGATGCTTGACTCTGATGTACTAAATTGTATTGAATATATTATAAGGTGATTTTATTGTGCAATTTATTTTTTTTGTGTTTATGCTCTTTTTTCTGGAAAACATAATGGATAACAAAGCTTCTTATGGTGTATAGTTATGTATCTCTTGATATTTTCATCTGAATGGAACAGCCACGATCTAAATAGTGCTTGTGTAGTTGTGATGTGTCGGTAGTAGGGAGTAGTTGGTAATGAGGTTCCTAATATTCCATTTCTAGCTCTTTTAAATTAGTAAGGTCATGACACGCCTTGGGTGAGATGCCTTACTCAACCTTGAGTATGGTGAAAATGTCAGCATTGTCCTAAACTACAATAGAGCCTTGTTAGCCCTTGTGCCTGAACCTATGTCTTACACACAATTTATCTTACTGCCAACATGAAATACCTGTAATAAACTTCTAATTCCATGAATGATCTAACATCATCCACATTCCTAGGAGATAACCACTCCATGATAGCTTTGAAATTTTCTGGGTCCATTGTTATACATTCCTTGGAAACAACATGCCCCAAGTAATGAATTTTTTTCTAAAAGAAACTACACTTACTAATAATTGTATACAATTGATGCTCTCTCAACAATTTTAACACTGTTGTTAGATGTTATGCATGCTATTCCTCATTCTTAGAGTATATAAATATGTCATCAATGAATATTATCACAAACATGTCTAGATAAGGATGCAACACACCATTCATCAAACACCTGAAAGTATATGGAGCATTAGAATGACCAAAAGGAACTACCATAAACTCATAATGGCCGTACCTGGTATGAAATACAGTTTTGTAGATGTACTCTTCTTTAATGTGTACCTGATCATATCCTGATCTTAAGTCGATCTTCAAGAACATTGTTGCTCCTTTCAGTTGGTCAAACAAGTCATCAATCCGTGAAAAATGGTACCTATTATTGATTGTTACCTTTTCCAAATTCCTGTAGTCAATACATAATCTGAGAGTACCATCGTTCTTCTTCACAAACAACACCAGTGCACCCAAAGGTGACAAACTTGGCCTAATATATCCCTTATCAAACATTTCCTTAAGCTGCAACATCAGCTCCATTAACTCTAGAGTGCTCATCATGTATGGTTCCTTAGATGTTGGTTCTACTCCTTGCATCAACTCAATAGAAAATCCCACTTCCATATGAGGTGGTAACTCTAAATTATCTGCTGGAAATACATCTTGAAACTACTACAAAATCAGATACCTCTTCAGGACTTCATCATCCCCAAAATCCTTTCCTTTGTCACTGGAAATATGAACTGCAAATAATAAGCACCCTTTCCTGTGGCTGTGCTTTTTCTACATAGTTGTAACCATTCTCACCAATGTAGTTTTATTCTTACCCTAGAATACTCTCTTCTTTCCATCATCATCTAGGCACTCAATATACTTGTCGTAACAATCTACCTTAGTCTTCTGAAGGTAAAATCAATCCAGATTCCATACCCAAAATGATATTGTACAAAGCTAAAGGAAGAAATTCTAATGCACTGATGTAGGCATGCCATTCAACTCAAATGCAAAAGCTCTCACCCAATGATGAATTATTTTTTGGTCCCTATAGACAACTGCACCAACCAGACTCTTAATGAATTTCTTTTTTCAAATAAAACTTATCCACTCGATCGAGACTAATATAACTATATTTAGATCCAAGGTTAATGAAAATAGAAACAACTTGATCACAAAGCTTACCTTACATCTCGATAAGATATTCCTAATTATCAATCTACCTATTATCCAATGTTGCATAAATCCAAGGAATACTATGTCCAACATCCAACATCCCCAATTGTTTTTTCCTACTGAGCACTATAAATTTGAGGTCAGTCACCCTGATGTTGTGGATAATCTCTCTTATGATGATCCTTGCCACAAGTCCAACACTGCAAAGGATTTATACTATTACCCTTTTTCTACTCCTTAAATGAAATCCCTATCCTTTTTCAACTGAATTGAATTTCTTGTATGGTGTTGCATTCTCCTTGTTACTTGCATCCTGATTTCTTCCCCGCTTCTTATCCCATTTTCCTTTAGTATTGTCATTACCTCTCCAACCCTTCTTAGGTTCCAAATTACACTTAGACTACTCATAACAATTTTTCAACTTCCCAATTACTTCCTCCAATGTCCAAGGCTCATCATACTCAATCCAATCTTGAAATTATAAAGGAAATCCACTAAAAAATATGTGAACCTTCATTTTCTCATCCTTAATATATGGTGCATACCACAACGAATACAAGAACTTAGTTGTATACTCTCCATTTTTCATATATCACATATTTAGTTTGTATAACTCCTTAGCCTTACTATCATAATATCTCTATAACAAATACTTCTTTCTACAAATCCTTTTGAATTCGTGCCAAATAAATTCCTCTGTCCTAATGCCTCTTACATGCTTCATATCTTCCCACCAGATGTATGTTTTTCCCTTGAGACTGAAAATGGATATCCTAGCTTTCATATTCTTTGTATATTTATACATTATACAAATAATATGTATTCCAATGGATTCAATCTGATCATGCAATATACTAGAGAAAGATACATAATCCTTCTACAATTAATTTTGTAGAAATTAAACATGATCGCACAATCACACCAAGTAAAAGAAAGAAGCAAGTAAATCCACAACATAGATATTTTTCCTGGGGAAAGCTTGCTGCTCAAAACCCCTCTATATGTATTTTAAAATGAACCAAGGAATCATGAAACAATTACAATGTATTCTTTCTCACAAGAATCTGATGCACTCTCCTGACTGTCTCACACTAATATGGACAAAATTGGGCTAATACTTAACAAATTCTCAGCCTGTCTTCAGCCTACCTTGCTCACACAATCCCTATTGAATGCAATCACTATTATTTAGGAATTTCAACCTTCCTTGACTGCACAAGTATCATGGGAAATCTTGTGGTGTTTCAACTGCATCCGGGAAGTTTTCTAAAAATACAACTAATAGTCAACTTCCCTTTAACCTTTGTCTCAAATGGGTATCCACTGGAACTGACATGCATGTAGCTATTAATAGTAAATAAATAGTTACATGACAGATCACTGCATGTGAAGTAAATCTGAATTAATTCACTTGACCTATCACTAGTGCAACAATCAGTTACAACTACTTAGTCTAACTTTAACTCACTTATTTGAGTTAAATGATTTATCATGCATTAAACAAATGAAATAACTGCAACTTGAACTCTAAAACATATAGAATCACTATGCATGCCTCACCAACCACCCTCAACTCGAAATTCATGAGCTAATTGATTCTATCACACTCAGTTAAATATTACAAGTGTTTATGAGATAAGATTACAATTTATTGTCCAATTTAATTAAGGGAAAATTAAATTAGACAAATTTCCAATTTATTTAATAAATTGGCTTACACACTAATGTATCACTAGGACCCATCACTGTGTGACCTATGATCCCACACTAGTGTGTGTGATGTCATATTGTTTATGGATGCAATTTCACTGTTTATTGTTGCAAATTTCAACATTCCCTCTCAACAAGAAAGGAATCAATCTGTTCCAATCCAATACCTTTGGAATGTTCTTGCATGCGCACATGAAACTCTTGCATGCAACACTTCTCTAGTTTTGTTCCCACATGAACCTCTTGCATGCAACACTTATCTAGTGTAGTTTTCACATGCAACTCTTGCATGCAACACTTCTCTAGTGTTGCTCTCACATGCAACTCTTGCATGCAACACTTCTGAAACTGAATAGCCTCCAAACAACTGAATCAATATCATGCATCTTTCATCATAGTCTTCTGACTGCTGCTAGCTACTACACATGTCTACTGGAATCTCTACTCTACTGAAATCTACATCCATGCACTCTGCACTGCTACCAACTCTGATCTGTGCTCTAGTATCTGAAAGCTATCACTCTGATTTATTTCCTCTTGACATCTGACTGCATCAATATAATTTATCCTTCCTACTACTACTGTACATGTCTACTGGACTCTCTGCACTGTTGACATCTGTATCCATGCACTCTGCACTGCTGCCAACTATGATCTTTGCTCCAGTATCCGACACCTATCACTCTGTTTTTTGTCTCCTTGACATCTAACTGCATCAATATAATTGACCATTCCAGCTACTGCTATACTGTGGGTTCCTTGTAGCCAGGTTCAATCCATGAGACACACCATCTCAATTAATCCTACCCAATTTCTTCTTGGGATTAATTTTGCAGATTTCCCCACCTCACTCTTAGAGGTATAGATGCATGTACTCCCTCTGCCCTTTTGGCTTGAAATTTCCCCCTCTTGGAGGTCTCTACGTGAGTGGACTCTTCCACTCGGTCTCCTCTCTACTTCTCCAATTGTGGCTTCTCCACAACCTTCTGAGACTACTTCTGAGGCTGCATGTTGAGAGATAATTTCTCCCTCTCAACCACCGAATCATTAACCACTGCTTTGCTCCTCAAAGACTTTCATGCATCCTCAACCTCGAGAGCATACAGGTTCTTGAATTTTACACCGATCTGCTTCACTTTTCCCGTGGGTACATGTTTAAGGAAAAAAATTCCTTTTCTAAACATTACTTCATAACCACGTTCTTCCAATACCGCTATGGAGACAAGATTCTTCCTTAGGCCTGGAACATATAAAACATCTGTTAGTCTGAGATGGGAGCCATTCTCCATCTGAAAGGTAATTGTACCTATGTCGGTAGCACTATACCTCTCGTCATATCCAAACTTTATGCTCTACTGGAGGTACTTCTCCTCCAAGTCACCAAAGAGATCTCTATTCCCCGTCATATGGAACGAGGCACCACTATCTAAATACCACATGCATCCCATTATAGTGTTGGCCATGCCTGCAATGAGAGTTAAATAAAACTCAAATTGTGAAGCCAATGCTTCAACTACTGCAATTGCAGGCTACTTCTTGCTTTCCTTCTTCTATAGAAAATTTGTAGCATAGTGCCCATGCTCGTGACAGTGAAAGCATCTAATCTTGGACAATTATTTCTTGCTCACTTCGCCTTGGGATTTATTTCCCTTGGCCTTCTTTGCCTTACTGGCCAAGGCAAAATATTCCTCGTCATTAGTATTGGATGAGGATCCATTCCTGGTATTCCGCCTAAATTCTTATTGTACTAAATCCGACCAAAGTCACTCCCAATCTGGTAACTTCTCCCTCTCATTGACAGAGTAATCATAAATAAGTCAGCCCTTGGGAAGGCCTAGAAGTGGTAGGCTCACCAAGTCATCATCTACTACGGTCACACCAACACTTCCAAGCTCATCTTGACATTGAGTGAATTTTTCCAAGTATGTTGGTACCGTCTCGCCCTCCTCATTCTTTATTTTCCTGAGTTTGTCCTTTAGCGCCAACTTCCTTTGGTCGCCGTTGTTTTGAAACAGATCTATCAAGGCCTTCCACATTGCATGTGGAGTCTCCTTGCCATGGAGACTCGAGACAATGTGATCTCGAAATCCCTCTAATAATATCCTCCTTGCCCTTGCTATCTTATTTTTCCAAGCATCAAGAAGTGTGGCGTCTGCTATTGTGGGCTTTGGAATATCATTATCAATGAATTATTTCAACCCGTTGTCCTCCAGAACTACCTCCATTCTGTCTTTCCATGAAATATAATTATAACTTCCCTCAATTGCATATTCCAATCTTAATCCATTGAAAGCCATCTTGATCCGCTTGCTGCACCAACGAAAGTATCTGCAAGTTTGAATATTGTTCGACAAAAACTCAATTTCTTCTCTACTATAGTGATTTATGGTGCTTTGATACATGTAGAAATTATACAAACAATATGTATTCCAATGGATTCAATCTTATCATGAAATATACTAGAGCAAGATACTAACTCCTTCTACAGTTAATTCTGCGGAAATTAAACATGATTACACAATCACACCAAGTAAAAGAAAGAAGCAAACCAATCCACAACAAAGATATTTTTCTTGGGGAAAGCTTGCTGCTAAAAAACCCTCTATCTCTATTGTATAATGAACCAAGGAATCTGTTGGGACTCAGAAATGTCGTATTTTCATCCACCTTTCCCTTCACTATTCCTTACATTTCATCATCCCATTAACCTTTCATTATATCATTTTCATAAATACATTTTGGTTTCACCTTCTTATTTTCCACTTTATTCATTTTTGTGAGCTTTGTAATGTGTAGGAGATATGTGAAGGATTAATTCTAAGAGAAGTCTTCTGGAATATCTCCTCCACCATATTAAGGAGATAATTATTCAAGCCTATTCCTAAGGAGAAGATCATGGAGGATTTAGTTGGCATATCTTATTCAATATATGTGATAGATGTGTGGAGGATTCAAAGGGATCATGTCTTGTAATAATGGGAAAGTAGTTGAGAGTGGTTGAGAATGAGATGGTTATCTTCTTCATGTATATAAGACAGTGCTCTCTCTTCATTTTCATTAGTTCATTAGTTCATTAGTTTTGAAGTTTTAGGAGACAATCTTGTAATTAGGAGAAGGGGATTCTTAACTCTGATTCATATTCTTTTATTGTATGCTTTCATGATTTGTCATTTTATTCTTGTAATGTAATTTGAGATCGCTTTATTGTTGTGAGCTCACATATGTTGTTTGTCATTTAACGCTTCACATGTCGTATTGCTTTTCCCTTATGAAATTTCCTGCTTTCCTAGTTAATGTTTCAATGCCTTCCTAGATTAATTTGATTTCAGTAATTTAGATTAGATTAGTTCCAATTCGGTCCTGTATATATAGTGCATGTGCTTCGTAAGCCTACAAACCTAGGATTGACAAATTAAATGGTTGGGCAAGTACTACAACAGAATTAAACATCAATATTTTCACCCAACATTTTTGGCGCCGTTGCCGGGGAAGCACGATGGATTGAAGTTCAGTTTTATTTTTCATGCAAGTGTGTTTAGACATGTTCCTAACTCCGAGGTGTCAGAGTTGTAAGACGTGGGGAACAACCTACGCATCGTTCGACATAATGTAACGGGATTGGTCTCATATGGGTCAGGGCATGTAGGGTGTGTTTACATTTATGCAAAGTGTGATTTTCAAATTCTTCAAGTGTGAATTTCGATTTCTGCAAGTTTGTTTGATTTCTGCAACTGTGAAGAGTATTTTTTTATATGTTTCAGCATGAGTGTTTTTATTTACGCAAGTAGTTTATTTTCATTTAAGCTTTTTAGATTTAAGTTTTTGGTGCACTAAGAATCCCTTTTTCAACATGGTTTAACAATGAGTTTCAGCTTGGAACCACTCACTCAGATCTTAGCAGAAGTCGGGATCTCCTCTTCCTTGGAAGAGGAGATCTTGACAAGAATTAAAGGTTCAACTACTCCCCAAGAAACAAACAAAGATTTAACATCTGAAGAATTCTGCATATGTGATGGCGAACAATCATTCGAACAGGAGAACGAGGAAGAAGAAGAGGAGTTACAACATGATCTAAGTAAGAGAAATTGTGCCTATCAAAGCCTTATCGAACAATGGTTCCAGGTAAGTACTCGATTAGAGTCATCTTTTTATTTTTATTTAGTTGATTTGTAGTTTCAACAACTAGACTCATTCACTTTGGAATATTTTCATTTTTCATTTGAACAATTGCTATTGAATATATTGTTGTTACTACTACGTGAGTGGCTTCATTGGAAATTTAATTACACATAACTAATTTTTAAATTCTAATTAGTATAGAGTAGGTAGGCTTTCATTTTCAGTTTTTGCTTTCATTCTCAATTTTGATTTTACCTAGAATAAGTATGCTTTCCTCCGCGCTTAGTGCGATCGCGAGGATCAGAAAATAAGAATGATTTAGACTAATTTCAGGAATTAAAAATAAAAAAAAATAAAAAATAAAAAATTTCATGTTTTTCAATATGCCTAATCGATTTTATCATTAATTTGCAAATCATTTTTGTTTCTTTTCTCCATTTGCTAAATTTTTTTTTTTAATAAATCGTGAATTGAGGCTGAATAAAAACAAACTGAGTTTTTATCTGAACAGTCACTGAAACTATGTCTAGCTTGTAATTGATTACGTTTTCTGGGCATACTAAAATCTTTAGCAAGCAATTAGATGATAAAACCTACAAAAACAATTAAATCTGAAATCTCCCAGGTTCATCGTTTCGCTTCAATAAAATAACTGTGAGTTTCGTTGGACTTGCAAGCCGTAGCGATGCCAACCCTCCACCTAGTGTTCATAAACCTGTAATTAGCAACAACAAACCAAGACGATGAGCAAAAAACAAATATAGGCTTAATATTTGTTTGCATATTTTAAAAGCTCAGATTTTCTCCTGTGATTAATTCTCATGTCTAATTTGGGATACTATGCAGATGTTGATTGAAAAATATCGACCAAAATCCACGGGTTGTTACACTATCTTTGGAATCTCAAGATAATAGGAACGAAATCCCATCAATATCATAACTATTTTTATGGACTGGCTTTCCTAAATTTTCTATCCGTCGGCATACTTTATTGACATTAAATGATTATGTTGTTGCTTATTTGATGGATCCCTTCTTTAGTGGCTGCGAGTTTTTCTCCATCGTTTCTCTTGGAAGAAGCATATCCAGTCGAAAGAGGTAGTGAAACCACCGTAGCATGATATTATTAGAATTATTTAAACAACTTTTTCTATCTTTCTGAGGCAGGGAATAGGCATCTATTGGTGGTGGCGGAAAAATGAGACAGTCGATGTACAAAATTTTTGTGGTCTTGTAAACTTACGTGGCTCTGGTTTACGTGATATTGGTTTGGAGCCCCAAACTTTTGTCGGCTGATATCTCTCTGGGCCCTGAGCCTGCCTCTCTGCATGCCCGCCTGTGTATGAATATCAATAACGAAAGAAGATCATGGGTAGTCGAGGGACGAGATGGGGGAAAGAATGGTGAATGAGGAATACAAAATATGGAAAAATAACACCCCATTCCTATACGATTTGGTCATCACACATGCTCTGGAGTGGCCTTCTTTAATTGTTCAATGGCTTCCTCCCAGCTGCAAGTAGCAACAAGACATTGTCAAGGATGATGACATTGATCAACCCAACACCCAGATGGTTATTCCTGGAACCCATACTTCAGATAACGAACCCAAGTATCTAATTCTAGTTGAAGTCCAGCTCCATGATGGTGCTGGGGATGAAGATGGAGATGGTGATGTCAAACAACCCCAAGATAAAATGAAGCCAGGAACCTCTGGAGGTGCAATGGGGAAGGTTCGAATACTTCAGCAGATAAACCATCAGAAGGAAGTGAACTGGGCGAGATACATGCCTCAGAAACCCACAATAATTGCAACAAAGACTCTGAATGTGGATGTTTATGTCTTTGATTACAGTAAACACCCATCCAAGCCTCCCTAGGAAGGGCATTGCAATCCAGAACTGTGGCTTCAAGGGCACAAGTCTGAAGGCTATGGCTTGTCTTGGAGCTCTATGAAGGAAGGCCATCTGTTGAGTGCTTCAGATGATGTCCAAATTTGTCTCTGGGACATCACTGCTGCCACAAATGCCCCCAATGTGGTGAAAGCCAACCAAATATTTCGGTACCATGATGGACCAGTGGAGGATGTAGCATGGCACACTATTCATGATCATCTTTTTGGGTCTGTAGGGGATGACCATCATTTTATTTTATGGGATATCAGTAAAGACTCTGAGAAGCCACTTCATATTGTTGAAGCTCACCAAGCTGAGGTTAACTATTTGGCTTTCAATCCTTTCAATGAATGGATTGTGGCTACGGGCTCTGCAGACAGAACTGTTTCACTCCATGAAATTTGCAAGCTAGACAAAGTTCTTCATACTTGTGCACACCACCTAGAAGAAGTGTTCCAAATTGGTTGGAGTCTCCAAAATGAAGCAAGTGCCTTCTTCCTGGGCTAAGGCTGCGTCGATCCTAGAAGTTCAGCTTGATGATGAATCTATTTTTCCTCAAAGGCTTGGTACACCATTCCCTCCAAACTTCAGGCGATGCATTTGAGGTAATGTGTTTTTTTTATATGCATCTGCGCTGCCAAATACGTATGAAATGGGTTTTATATCAGATGATTTGATTGGGTTCAATTCATAAGAATCGATACAAATTTTGGAAAATAACACCCATATCAGCATTTGAACCACATAATTGTTAGCATCGAGAAATAAATTGCTATCAACGTTGATCCGAGCCCAGAAAGCATCATTTCTTTAGAATGACATCAGTTGAAATCCAATGCTGTTGTTTGAATTATGTAGTGAAGTAATTCTCGCTCAAATAAATTCAGGTCAATCCAAAGCTTGATGCAGAAGAGAGGTGTGCTTTGGAAGGGCGATGGAATTCTGAATAGAATCAAATTAAACTTCTGTTGAAACCGGCATAGCGACAGAGATCGAATCGAATTGATGAGGCGGATATTCATTAAGCATTATAGTTACAATGATCACGATGCCCCAATCTGCAAACCCTTGTGGTGATCTATTTGAAACAAATTATACTCATGATGTTGGGGCCTTTCCACAAAACTCTCATCAGAATAATCGATTTGGAAACCTTGGCTTCCTTTAAACATAAAGCAAAATATTTAACATTTGTTTGTAGCTTACATGCTGAAACTATGCTATAGAGCCATAATTTGTAAAACATGTTTCCCAATGATATGCTTGAGAGTGTGATTTCACAGGTTGGTCAGAGTGGTTTTCAGATGGCAGACAAAGGTCTTTTCTTTACGAAAATTTTCCATTTTAACGTTTTGCAGGCATCTTAGATTTGGGCAAAGGCGAAGAACACAACAGAGCCTATTTCTTTCACTCAATAAATTTTTTTGATAGCCGCAGCATCTGTCAACAAGACACGACAATGGATTCAACATCAAAAGAGGAAGAGAATGCTGCCGAGCTTAAGATTGGAGAAGAATTTTTGGATTCTTATGCTTATGATGGATTTTATGCCACAAGCTGATTGTTTTTTTTCATGCTCACTATCTCCATTTTACACACTGCTTCATTACACTAATGTTCATGATGCCAGGATACTTAAGAACGCTGATTGGATTATCTGTCACTGCTTGATGATTGTTACAGGATACTTAGGAATGCTACAATTTAATAATTTGAATATTCAACTATATCTGACGATGTACAGGTCCAATCTTGTAGAGAAGTAAGCGAGATTATTGTAGCAAATCGATGCGAATCATACTCTGCCCAACTTCCAATTGCTTGAATTAATTTAACGGTGCATCTAAGAAATTGATTTAACTTTCAGAACTTTAGTAACATGAATCAACAAGAAACTGAAGATTTTATAGTGCCAAGACAGTATTTCCATACTTTGCAAAGTATGCCAAAAAAAAAAAAAACCATAACAATTATAAAACCATGAAAATTTCAAATGGACCTTTTAATAAATTCCTGAAAACAATACGAATGCATGTTTTTACACTTAAAACTAATTTTTTTTCTTGAAGTCACTTTGACAACCATCGATGATGAAATCAGCGTGGGCGACAGGTTAACACACACTTTCTTTCTTTTGCTCGCATTTGTACTTATTATTGCATCTTACATTTTAAAATGCTCTCACGAAGTTTTCATACAGGATTTGAACTAATTTTTTTTCAGGTTTCGAAAATGATCGCATTTTGCTACTAAAGTGATTTTCAAAGATCACAGAACTTTTTGAGAAACATGCTTTCATAAACAGCTTGAAGGAGCTGTAACTCATCATAAACATCATGATGTTTGCTGTTACACAGCGACCATGCTGATACACCAACATTTCCACTTTTTCCATTATCCATGCTGTAACACTGTAACATTTCTCCTTCAAAGCCGATTGACCATCCTTGTGTTGAAGCCCATTTTCCATTACCTTATCTCTCATGACTTCATGCACAGTTATTTTTCTGAATCACATACATTCCTTTATCCTTTTCAGTTTATTTTCCTTCTAGTTTTCCTTCTGAATAAAACTTATTCCCTTTCCATAATTACATTGCCTTGTTTTCATTGCCATGTTGATCCACACTGCTTGTCTGTGAGTTATTTTCATTTATAGTCCTACTAAATCTCTTTGTATAAACTCGCGTTGATTGATGTGGGATTCCTTAAGGCCCACCTTTCAACAAGTCTTGCCCCATCGACCTCAGCACCTTATCTGGGAAATAGACTAGAGTTCCTTTTGGGTACCTTGAGACTTGCATGTCTTAATGGCAAGTTCTCTCACTGACAATCATGGGAATACATCAATGTCCCTTGATCGTCAGATCTTGCAAATGGCTCGACGAAAACCCCTCTATTCACATTTCGCAAGATGTACTCTGGTACCTTGGCACTCATTGACATCAATGGTGAGTTTGCCTCGCATTGGTTAACGACATTAACCAATGGTCAGTAATCCAATGATTTCTCTTCATGCTCGACATCAACACATTCTTTGGCATGATTAGACTTTTACCATCAAGTTTTGTAGCAGGTGAAGACTATACACTTTTTCACGACTCCCTCAGTAGTTACAGTAGCATGAATTCTGATCTATGAGAGTACCATAGTTCCACTTTCAGCCTTTATCTTTTCCATGATTCAACATCAGCAGTTCAGATTCCTTCATTTCCCAGGATCCAGTTACAGCAACATCAGCATTCACAGTTACATTTTCATGATCCTGCTGCAGTAAAACCTTCCATGTTATAGCAACCACAGTCACATATTCTCTGATCTAGCAGTTACAACAATTGCAGCTACGACACCAGTCACGTTTTCATGATTCAGCAGTAGCAACAACTACATTCCTATTGCATAGTTCATCATTCTTGGGTAAGTGGAAGTATGTTGTTTTCTAATCTTTAATCATGTAATTCCTTATATGCTGACTTGAATATTTTGGAAAATTCCCTCATCATGCTCCATTTCCTTTCATGACCCATGCCAAGTTGCATGAGGATATGCAACCAATTCAGTTGGGGGGGGGGAACTATATTCACTACATATTCACGACCATGATTCCATTTCTCCACCACTATCACTCCATTTTTTTTCTCATTTACCATTCACCAACATTTCTTTTCCAACGATACTTTGTTGCACTTTCCTTCATACGCATTAATATACATATTGGCATGCTTCATGAATATTACAAAAGGGATTTTTTATGCACATTGATAGCTTATGATTTCCAGTGAGTGTTTACATTATTATTGCAGCAAGAGAACAAGAAACGAAATGAATTTTGTGGACACAAGAACCAACATTATTTGTATTCATGGTTGTCACACAAGAACCAACCATAAGAAAAGAGAACATAAAATGAAATGAATGTTGTTAACACAAGAACCAACATTCTTTTTATTCATGGTTGTCACACAAGAACCAACCATAAGAAAATGTAAGTTGTTACTCATTTCCTTCACATATCCTGGAAACATTCATTATTAAAAAGATATCATCATGTAAAGCCAAAGTTTAGATGCCAAAGAGATCCATGCATGGTTGCATGAGGACATGCAACAAGTTCAGTTGGGGGGGATGTTGGGACTCAGAAATGTCATATTTTCATCCACCTTTCCCTTCACTATTCCTTACATTTCATCATCCCATTAACCTTTCATTATATCATTTTCATAAATAAATTTTGGTTTCACCTTCTTATTTTCCACTTTATTCATTTTTGTATTATAAGTGAATTTATGATTAAATATTAGAAAATATACATGTTTTTATATATATCTCAAGAATGTGTGAGATTTGTAATGTGTAGGAGATATGTGAAGGATTAATTCTAAGAGACTTCTGGAATATCTCCTCCACCATAGTAAGGAGATAATTATTCAAGCCTATTCCTAAGGATAAGATCATGGAGGATTTGGTTGGCATATCTTATTCAACATATGTGAGAGATGTGTGGAGGATTCAAAGGGATCATGTCTTGTAATAATGGGAAAGTAGTTGAGAGTGGTTGAGAATGAGATGGTTATATTCTTCATGTATATAAGAGAGTGCTCTCTCTTCATTTTCATTAGTTCATTAGTTTTGGATTTTTAGGAGATAGTCTTGTAATTAGGAGAAGGGGATTCTTAACTCTGATTCATATTATTTTATTATATGCTTTCATGATTTGTCATTTGATTCTTGTAATGTAATTTGAGATTGCTTTATTGTTGTGAGGTCACATATGTCGTTTGTCATTTAACTCTTCACATGTTGTATTGCTTTTCCCTTATGCAATTTCCTGCTTTCCAAGTTAATATTTCAATGCCTTCCTAGATTAATTTGATTTCAGTAATTTAGATTAGATTAGTTCCACTTCGGTCCTGCATATATAGTGCATGTGCTTCGTAAGCCTACGAACCTCGGATTGAAAAATTAAATGGTTGGGCAAGTACTACAATAGAATTAAATGACAATATTTTCACCCAACAAAATCACGAAACAATTACAATGCATTCTTTCTCACAAGAATCTGCTGCACTCTCCTGACTGTCTCACACTGATCCAGACAAAATTGGGTCAATACTTAGCCAATTATCAGCCTTTCTTCAGCCTACCTTTCTCACGCAATCCCCGTGGAATGAAATCAATATTATTTAGGAATTTTAGCCTTCCTTGATTGCGCAAGTATCATGGGAAATCATGTGGTGTTTTAACAACATCCAGGAAATTTGCTAAAAATACAACTGATAGTCAACTTCCCTTTAACCTTTGTCTCAACTAGGTCTCCACTGGAACTGACATGCATGTAGCTATTAATAGTAAATCATTACTTACATGAAAAATCATTGCATGTGAATTAAATATGATTTAATTTTCTTGACCTCTCACTAGTGCAACAATCAGTTACAACTACTTAGACTGACTTTAACTCACTTAACTGAGTTAAATGATTTTTCATGCATTAAACTAATGCACTAACTACAAATTTAACTCTAAAACACATAGAATCATTCTGCATGAATCATTAACCACCCTCAACTTGAAATTCATGAGCTAACTGAGTCTATCACACTCAGTAACTATTACAAGTGTTTATGAGATAAGATTACAATTTATTGTCCAATTTAATTAAGGGAAAATTAAAATAGACACATTTCCAATTTATTTGATAAATTGGCTTGCACACTAATGTATCACTAGGACCCATCACTGTGTGACCTATGATCCCACACTAGTGTGTTGAGATTCAACAAGATGATGAGCTTAGTGAAAAGAGTCGCCTTCACTAAGTGGGCCCGCAGGCTATTTTTGGTGCAAAATCTATTTTTAGACTATGTCTATTTTTAGACATGTTGATCATATTCTATGAGTTGTAGGATGCTATTTGTGGATGGTTGGTCAAGTTGGAAAAATAGATGGACTTCTATTTTTAGACATATTGGGTGGAATCTATTTTTATATTTCGAGTCTAAAAATAGATATATGTCGAATATTATTAGCTCTTAATAATATTTGGACTCTAAACATTATCTTATTCTCTTGGAGAACTTTAGTTAAGTGCACAGATGTGGCACAACAAATGACAGAAGGAATTACACTATTCCTGAGGGTTTACTAGAGCTATTGCATGGATGAATTCAGTTAGAACTCATGTGATAGAGTTTGGTGGAGTTGGAGAAGTAGTTGGTGGAGTTGTATTTAGATTAACTCAGTTAAACTCAGTTGAGCTAGTTGTATCTAGTCTAACTGATTGATACACTAGTGAGAGTGGTGTGAATTAATTAGTTAATTAATTCACTAAATAATAACCCATTAATCAACTGAACAATACATCAGTTAACTATAGTGCATGGCAGTTTCAGTGGAGACCAGTGGAGAGATAGGTGAAAGAGCAAGTATGACTATCAGTTGTGACTATAGTGATGCATTGATTACATCCAATACTTAGTGGAGATGCCAATGAGGATTGTGTGAGAAAGGCTAGATAAATTCGATTTCATTTAGATCCATTCTTTAGCAGGGATTGTGCAGTAGAGGCAGGCTAGCAGGTGGCAATGATTGGTGCATGGATTTTCAAGATCGGGCTTGATTAGTGTGTAGCGATTGTATTGTACTGAGAGCTTGATATGATTAGATTTGTATGAAGATTTTTAGATGATCTCTATGAAATATATTATATACAAATAGTTGGGGTTTTCAGCTTCAGGCTTTCCCATTAAACAACTGTGTTAATGTGTGTGAATTTTTATTGTTTCATGTGTGCATTGCAATCTTGATTTAATTTCCGTAAATGATAATTTAATAATGGAATAGATTCTGTATTTTGCATGAAGTTAAAATAGTGTGAGATCGGGAGAATCTTGGACATATAACACATAATTTATATAATTTCTACATGGGATCAGAGCAGTTGATCATTGGAGCATATTGCAATTATTGAAGCGGTTGAGTTTTGTGCGGGTGGAATTCGAATTTGTTGCAGTGTTTTCTTGCTGTTGAAGTTGAGCATTCATTGAAATGTCTTTCAACAAATTGCGATTGGAGTATTCCCTTGATGGAAGCTCTAATTATATTGCATGGAAGGATAGGATGGAGGTGGTGCTGGATGATAATGGGTTGAAGGAGTTCATAGATGCTGATATTTCGAAACCTGGTTCTAGCAATGCAACCGCACTTGACGCATGGAAAAAGAAGGCAGCAAAGTGTCAAAGAATTCTGTTGGAAGGTGTGAAGGACCACATTGTGTCTAGCCTTCATGGTAAAGCCACTCGATTCTTAATGTGGAAGGCTTTGACAGACTTGTTCCAAAGTAGAAGTAACCAGAGGAAGTTGGCGCTTAAAGACAATCTCAGGAAAATAAAAATGGAGAAAGGCATCAATATACCAAAATACCTCACAAAGTTTGTCCACTGCAAGGATGAGCTAGGAAGTGTGGGGGTTACTGTTGATGAAGAAGACTTGGTGAGCTTGGCTCTCCTTGGGCTTCTGAAGAGTTGGCATAGCTACGAGGACTCTATCAATGGTCGGGAGAAACTACCAGGATGGGAGCGACTTTGGTCAGATCTTGTGCAGGAGGAGATAAGGCGGGGTACTAGGGATGGATCTTCATCGAAGAATGAAGATGAAGAAAATTTCACTTTGGCTGCCAAATATCGGAAAGGAAAAGGGGAGAAATCTTCCAAATCCGAAGCTAAAGGCAAGAAGCAGGATTTGTCCAAGGTGAAGTGTTTTCACTGCCACCAGCACGCACATTTCGCGACTAATTTCCCACAAAAGAAGAAGAATAAGCAGGTTGCTGGATTTGCAGCTGGAGAGGTCTTAGCCTTGCAATTTGAGCTAGATTTTTCTTTGATCACATGCTTGGTTTCAAGTATGATGGGATCGGTGTGGTTTCTTGACAGTGGTGCGTCTCTCAATATGACTAGAGACAAATATTTGTTTAGTGATCTGGATGAAAAGGATCTTGGAGTGCACATCGAGATGGGTGATGATGGTAGATACAGTGCGACTGGTATCGGGACCATTTCCTTTGAGAGGGAGTCTGGTAATCCTTTCATCTTGAAGGATGTCATGCATGTTCCAGGATTGAAGAAGAATCTGATCTCTGTGGCGATGTTGGAAGACAAGGGTTATGATGTTGTTTTTAGTGAGGGAAAAGCCTTCCTGCGCAGTAAAACAACTGGTCAAAATAGGAGGATAGGGATTCGAGTTAAGAATATTTATCAATTGCAGGTAGATGGCTATGCAGCAATGGTAGGCAAAGCAGAAGGAGTGGTGTGCTGGGATGAGGGAAAATTGTGGTACAGGAGATTGGGCCATCTTCACCATGGCACTTTGAAAATTTTGCAGTAGATTTCTACTGGGCTTCCCAAGGGTACACTTGTGCAGTCAGATCAGTGCAAGGGATGTGCTTTAGGAAAATTTGTGAAAACCACTTTTCATGAGAAGGATATTCATGCCTTGACGATCCCTGAGAGAATTCACACAGACGTGTGTGGACCTTTCTCGGTTGCTTCAACATCAAAGCACATGTATTATGTGATATTTGTTTATGAATTTTCTCGTAAGTGTTGGATCTTCTTCATGCAGAAGAAGAGCGAGACATACTCAAAGTTCTGTGAGTTCAAGGTGCTGGTTGAGAAAGAGTCGGGGAAGCAGGTAAAAGCTCTAAGGAGCAATAATGGTGGTGAATAAATCTCTGGTGAATTCAAATACTTCTACAGCAAAGAAGGAATTCAGAGAGAACTCATAGCGCCTCATAACCCACAGTAGAATGGGGTCACGGAGAGAAAGAACAGAATGATCGTGGGTGCTGCACGGGCGATGTTGCATGATCAGGGCCTTCCCGTACACTTGTGGGTTGAGGCATGCAACACTATGGTTTATGTGAAAAACCGTTGTCCTCATAGAGTACTTGGCATGAGTACACCCGAAGAGGCATTTTCTGGTAAGAAGCCTGATATTTCGCATTTGAAGATTTGTGGCTCACCTGTTTACATTCATGTGATGAAGGATGCCAGGAAGAAGCTGGAGCCGACTACAGAGGTTGGGATATTTTTGGGGTACATAGAAACACCCCAAAATTATTGTGTGTATTTTCCAGACAGTCAGATGACTGTTGTGCGAAGGGATATCAAATTTCATGAGGAGAAAGCCATGAAGTTGTCGCTTGAGAGGGCGCTACACTTGCATGCAGAGGAGGAGCTACTTGTTCCTAAAGATGAGCCTCAAAATGTGGATCAGCCACAAGAGGAGGTTCATGGAGTGGAAGAAACCACTCATACAACGCCAAACATCAGAGGGTGGAAGCGCACTACAGAAGCTGAGCAACTAAATCTTGATGCAGTGCAGAATGTAGGAGCTCCTACATCATAGCGTAGATAGAGACAGTCACCTAACCAATTTATTGGATACATGGCTATGATGAGTAAGTGTATCGTGACGGATCCATCCTCTTTTGAGGAAGCTGTGGAGGATCCCGCATGGGTAGATTCCATGGTGGAAGAGTATGATTCGACTGTCAAAAACAGTGCATGGGAGATTGTCCCATGGATAGAAGGGAAATCAGTGGTAGGTTCGAGATGGATCTACAATGTGAAGCAAGCTGCTGACAGGAGCATCGAGAAGTATAAGGAAATATTTGTTTCCCGGGGCTTCTCACAGATCGAGGGGATTGACTATGAAGAAACCTTTGCACATGTCGCAAGGTATTCTTCCATACAGACCATCCTTGCTCTCTCAGCGTAGATGGGTTGGCACATTCATCAGATGGATGTGAAGACTGCATTCCTCAATGGAATCATTAAGAAGGAGGTGTACATTGAGCAGCCTGAAGGGTTCAAAATCTTCAACAGTGATTCGCATGTGTGCAAGCTCAAAAGAGCACTGTATGGGCTGAAACATGAACCTCGTGCTTGGTACACACGGATAGAAAATTATTTCACCAGAATTGGTTTCGCCAGCAGTGAGGCAGATCCTAACCTATACTAGATTGTGGTGGAGGGTAAGATTTCGATCATTCTGCTTTATGTAGATGATTTAATACTAACGGGTGATGAATTGTTGATACACTCATGTAAGGCAAATCTTTCAAAGGAGTTTGAGATGAAGGACATGGGCCTCTTTCATTATTTCCTGGGATTGGAAATTTGGCAGCGGAAGGGTGGACTGTTTGTGTCTCAAGGAAAGTATGCCCGAGATATACTAGAGAAGTTTCACATGCAAGGCCACAAGTCTATCGACACTCCTCTTCCTGGTGGTTGGAGGAAAGAGGATGCTACATCGGCAGAGGTAGTGGATGCCATTGTTTATCGACAGTTGGTTGGTTCGCTCATGTATTTAGTCAATACACGACCGAACATATGCTATGTTGTGAACCAGCTTTCACAAGCTATGGTGAAGCCTACCAAGATCTTGTGGAAGGCAGACAAGCATGTCCTGAGGTATCTCAGGGGCACATCTGGGTATGGATTGTGGTACAGACAATTGGATGAGTTGAAGATGCATGGCTTCACGGATGCAGATTGGGCAGGAAGCCCAACGGACAGAAAGAGCACATCTGGAGGGATTTTCAATATCGGATCTACAGTATTTTCTTGGTACAATAGGAAACAAATATTCGTGGCACTCAGTTCAATGGAGGCTGAGTACATGGCAGCAAGTTTGGCTGCATGCGAGGCTATATGGATGAGGAAGATCCTGGTCGGGTTTTTCAGTTCTCACTTAGATCCTACTGTGATATATTGTGATAATCAGAGTTGTATTAAACTCTTGGTTAATCCATTATTTCATGATAGATCTAAACATATTGACATCCGGTACCATCATATCAGAGATTGTGTGTAGTGGAAGATATTTTTGCTTTCTTACATTCCTATGGAGGACCAGGATGCAGATATTTTGACGAAGGCGATCAACAGGAGAAAATTCGAATACCATAGAGATAGGATCAGGGTGGTAGATAATCCCTATCTTGTTGAGAGGGAGTGTTGAGATTCAACAAGATGATGAGCTTAGTGAAAAGAGTCGCCTTCACTAAGTGGGCCCACAGGATATTTTTGGCGCAAAGTCTATTTTTAGACATGTCGATCATATTATATGAGTTGTAGGATGCTATTTGTGGGTGGTTGGTCAAGTTGGAAAATAGATGGACTTCTAGTTTTAGACATATTGGGTGGAATTTATTTTTAGATTTCCAGTCTAAAAATAGATATGTCGAATATTATTAGCTCTTAATAATATTTGGACTCTAAACATTATCTTATTCTCTTGGAGCACTTCAGTTAAGTGCACATATGTGGCACAACAATTGATAGAAGGAATTACATTATTCCTAAGGGTTTACTGGAGCTATTGCATGGAGGACTTCATTTAGAACTCATGTGACAGAGTTTGGTGGAGTTGGAGAAGTAGTTGGTGGAGTTGTATTTAGTTTAACTCAGTTAGACTTAGTTGAGCTATTTGTATCTTGTATCACTAATTGATACACTAGTGAAAGTGGTGTGAATTAATTAGTTAATTAATTCACTAAATAATAACTCATTAATCAACTGAACAATACATCAGTTAACTATAGTGCATGGAAGTTTCAGTGGAGACCAGTGGAGAGATAGGTGAAAGAGAAAGCGTGACTATCAGTTGTGACTATATTAATGCATTGATTTCATCCAAAACTTAGTGGAGATGCCAATGAGGATTGCATGAGCAAGGCTGGAGCAATTCGTGTTCATTCAGAGCCATTATTTAGTAGGGATTGCGTAGTAGAGGTAGGCTAGCAGGTGGCAAAGATCGGTGCATGGATTTGCAAGATCAGGCTTGATTAGTGTGTAGAGATTGTATTGTACTGAGATCTTGATATGATCAACTTTGTATGAGGATTGTTACATGATCTCTATGACATATATTATATACAAATATTTGGGGTTTTCATCTTCAGGCTTTCCCATTAAACAACTGTGTTAATGTGTGTGAATTTTTATTGTTTCATGTGTGCATTGCAATCTTGATTTAATTTCCACAAATGATCGATGGTGGAATAGACTCTGTATTTTGCATGAAGTTAAAATAGTGTGAGATCAGGAGAATCTTGGACATATAACACATAAGTTATATAATTTCTACATAGTGTGTGTGCTGTCATGTTGTTTCTGGATGCCAATTTCACTATTTCTTGTTGTAAATTTCAACAATATAATCATGCAGCTCGAAGAACTTATTCGTCTCGGGAAACCATGCTTCTGCATATTTTGGTTTCTTCATCTCTCCATCAATGGTAGTAGGTTTAGGATTCTTAAACTCATCTGGAAAGTACTTATCATCACTCTTCTTGTAAGGATGATAACTATTATGACCACGTTGTCTCTCTGATCCAAAAATAGAATAGAACCCTTAACCACTACCTCTCATGCCCGGTGTGTCCATCCATCTACCACCTTTGACTACATCATCGTTATCTGACCTGTGTTCTCCATGATACCTGCTACCATATGCCCCATTAATCCTTTCTTCCTATCCATAGCTGATATGTGTTTATCCTTATCCCTACAAATCTGATATGCTCTGAAGTATCATTGCATTGACCTCTACTTTATTTTCTAGTTCCCTAAAAAGTATTTCTTGTGATTGAATGATCCTATAATTATTTTCTTTGTAAATTTTGATAATTTCCTTTGAAATTATCAAGGCATTTTCTATGTCAGGAGAGTACTTGTTATGAAACCAACTCACAAAATAGAAGAAAATATAGATCAACGACTTAGAAATCAACCTCTTTGAGGGGGAAACCTCCTTTATCTTACATAAATGAAATTCTTGGATGATAAAAATGAAAAAAACTCCTTTTTATATATAGGAGTCCAAGGGGTCACAATATAATCCTATCCGACATAACAATAACAATGTAAGGGAACAACAATGACAATAGTGGGCTTCTATGGGGCACAATAATAACAATATGGGGACTACATGGGCATAAAAATAACAATAAGGGGGCTACACTAACATTAACAATAAGGGGATACACTAGTATTATAGGGACCTAGCATGCCCCTCTCCATTGTAGGAATTTACAGGGTAAGTTCCTTAGATCAAGAACCAAAGTTCACCGCTCACAAAAAGATCAAAAATCAGTACAACAGTATAATCACGTGGTTAAAACCCTCAAATAGGGAAATAGTCCATGGCCTGAGCGAACGCGGCTACTTCAGGCAATTTATTAATATAAAAAGAAAGGTTACATATGTTTCTCTCATAAACGGTTACCGGACAAATGACCCTCCATGCTCTTTAAATAGAGATCATGGACCAATCAGGTGTTAAGCCACAGATCAACTGTCATTAATACCGAGGTGAGAGATAACCATCAGATCACTACAAATCGTGACCATCATATTATAAGTTACAGATGTACATGGTAAAGAAACACACTTTACCTAACTCTACACTAGAATAAGTTATTCTTAACTATTTCCTATGTGTCAGAATATCCTAACATCCCCCCTTAAGAACAACTTTGGATAGGATTGGAGGATTTACAAAGGTGACACAAAAGGAGCCTATTTCCTATGTGTCGAAATATCCTAACATCCCCCCTTAAGAAAAAATTATGATAGGATTGAAGGATTTACAAAAGTGACACAATAGGAGAAGGAAGGAGGCATTAGAGCCTATCCCTCCTTAATGACAACTTTCCTGAAATCCAAGCATGGATCGAAGTTTGGTAAACTTCGCTTCTATGAGAGCCTTCGTAAAGATATCGACTACTTGATCTTTGGTTGGATAGTACTGCACTTCAAGAACACAATCATGAATGAGCTTTCTGATGAAGTGTATGTGGAGTTCAGTTTGTTTCATACGTTGATGCTGAACTAGATCTTTACATAGTTGAATGGCACTCTGATTATCACTCCAAAGTGTAGTTAGATGCTGCTGATGAAGACCAAATTCAGACAGAATCTGAAGAAGCCACATGGCTTCCTTGCTGGCTTCAAATGAACCACGATACTCTTCTTATTCTGAAGAAAGAGAGATGGCACTTTGTTTCTTACAACACCAAGTAATAGGTCCTGAACCAAGAGTGAATACATATCCTGCAGTAGACTTTCAATCATCAGGGTCACCAGCCCAATCAGAATCAGTGAAATCAATCAACAATGGAGATGCTCCTGCATTGTAATGAATCTCGAACTGAACTGTACCTCGAATATATCAAAGTATTCTTTTAGCTGCTTTCCAGTGACTTTCATGAGTTTGGTGCATAAACTGAGTGACAAGACCAACGACAAAGGAAAGGTTAGGACGGGTATGGGTTAGATACAAAAGTTTACCAAAAAGTTGACAGTATAAGGTAACATTAACTTCAGGGGTAGTATAGTTGACTGAAATCTTGACTCCAAATTGAAAGAGAGAAGGGGCTGGCTTAGAGTCTTCCATGTGAAAGTGATGTAGAAGATCACAGGCATACTTGGACTGAGAGAGGGTAATGTCTTCATTGTATTGTAAGACTTGAAGACCAAGGATGCAAGTCTCCTAAGTATGCCATTTCAGACTTCTTTTTGAGGCTAGACTTCACATGGTTTATATGGTTTGGATCACTACCAATAAGAATAAGATAATCAACATGAAGAACAAGGATGGTGAAGGAATTACCCACTTTCTTGGTGTAGACAGTGTTGTCAGAATGACACCTAGAAAAGCCATTATCTAAGAGAAATCTATCCATTTTGGCATACCAAGCCCGAGTAGCTTGTTTGATACCATAGAGAGACTTCCTAAGGCGTACAAACAAGGCTGGAGTATTTTTGGATAAACTTAGGGGGTTTTTCCATGTAGATTTATTCATGCAAATCTCCATGTAAGAAGGCGGATTTAACATCCATCTGATGGACTTCCCATTTAAAGGAGGCAGCAAGGGAAAGAACAAGGCGGATAGAATTCATTTTGGCAACAGGGGAGAAGGTTTTAGTATAGTCAATGCCTTCAACTTGGGAAAATCCTTTAGTGACAAGACGAGCTTTATGTCTATCCACTTTTCCATCTAGTCCAAACTTGGTTTTGTAAACCCATCTACATCTGACAAGTTTTCTTCCTTTTGGACGAGGAACAAGATCCCAAGTATCGTTTTCCAATAAGGAACAATACTCTTCATTCATAGCTTTATCCCAATCTGGATGACCAGAGGCTTCTTCAAAGGTTTTTGGATCAAGTTTTTCTGGAACTTGAGCCAATAAGGAAGAGGCTCTTTCGAACTGAGAATGTGTACATCATCGATCGGTAGGGTCACCTCCAAGAGAACCTGCTACATCTTGAGTAGAGTGGACCCATATTTGAAGTGGTGGAGTATAAGGAACAATTTCACGAGGTGGAGGAGGATTTTCATCCTCACTGTCATCATCTGAACTAGAAGGAACGTTATTAAAAATAGAAGAGAGAGAGAGAGAGGTGGCACATATGCCGAATCAGGCTTGCAAGCCAAAGGTGGCACACTTATCGAATTAGGCTCGTAGGCCGATATATTTTCATCAAATTTTACATCTCTTCTAATGATAATATTTTTGGATTTTGGTTGAAGAAGTATATATCCTTTGACATCTTCATAATATCCAACAAAAATATATTTTTCACTCTTAGGTTCTAAGGCTTTATGTTTTGCATCTGGAATATGGGCCCAAGCATCACTTCCAAAAACACGAAAGTGACTTACATTTGGTTTTATTGAGCTCCAAGATTCTTCTGGAGTTATATTCTTTAAAACCTTAGTAGGAGTGTGATTTACTATGTAATTTTCATAGTTAATGGCTTCTGCCCAAAAATTGAGACCAAGCCCTTTAGATTGAAGCATACAATTAACCATTTCTTTTAAGGTGCGATTCTTCCTTTCAGCTACACCATTTTGTTGTGGAGTATATGGAACAATATGTTGCAATTGAATGCCATGCTCAGTGCAGAAGTTGATAAATTTTTTGTTAACATATTCTCCGTCATTTTCTGATCTTAACTTAAGAATTTGATGTCCAATTTTTTTCTCAAAAAAGGCCTTAAAGGCCAAGAACATGTTAAAAAATTCACTCTTGAGTTTTAATAAATATACCCAAGTGCGTCTGGAAAAATAATAAATGAAAGTTAAGAAGTACTTGAAACCAGAGAAAGAAATAGCAGGAAGTGGACCACATAAATCAATGTGCACAAGCTGCAAAGGGGATGAAGCGTGCTAAGAGGCACGTTTGTCAAAACTATCCCGATGATGTTTTCGTAGTACACATCTGGAGCAAACACCATCTCAGCAAGATAGCATAGGAACACCCATCACCATATTTTACTTACATAGAGTTTGAAGAGAGCGATAGTTTAAGTGACCAAATTGCTCATGCCAAAGTTTTCTCACATCATCATTATGAGAAACAAACATAGAGGGAAGAGATGGTGACCTAATTTTTTCAAACTTATACAACCTTGTGGAATCATCAGCAATGCCGGTAGCTAAAATATGTTTAGGATCTTTGAGTTCCTTGGTTACAACATCATGAGGTGAGAATTCTACTATTTTCGCTTCACCTAAATGAATTATCTGATAAACAGATAGAAGGTTGCATGACAAGGTAGGAAGACAAAGTACATCATTAAACTGGCCATTATCTAGATGAATGGTTCTAGATCCTACGACACTAAGAGATCTATCATCACCAACGTAAATGTGTTTGGTGTTACAATAATTTAAAGAAGAAAAAATGGATTTATTTTTAGCCATGTGGTAAGAAGCTCCAGAATCAATGAGCCACTCCTGAGAAGGAGAAGAAGAATATACATTTAATGCATAACCAGATCTTGATTCTTGACAACCACAAGTAGAAAGTGCCATGCCTGAAGATGAAGGTGAATAGTGCTCCAAATTGATGTTGTGCTTCTTCATTGCTGCTTCTAAGGCTTCCATCTTCTTAAAAAAATTGGACTCTATATGGCCATCCTGATTGAAAAAGTTGCAATGTCTATCTGTTTTCTTCCCTTTGTTTTGATTTGCCTTATTATTTTGGTGACTTGATTTTTCAGTTTGCGGCTTAAATTGCTTAGGGCCATTGTTTGGTTTAGGACCAAATTTTTTAGGCTACTGCTTCTTGGAATTCTTTTGATATGGTTGTTGGGCTGCCAAGGCTTTCTTAGAAGCGTTTCCAATAGTGATAAGACCAAGGTGTAAAATTTTTTCTTGTTCTCTTATCAAAGAATTGCAAAAGGAATCAAAAGAGGGATTCTTGTAGGTGGTTCCTGAATAAATGATGGCTTATCTAGTGGAACGGAAGGCAGAAACAAATATAGAGTATGTAGGGCCAAGCTTAGCAAGAATGCAATAGATGAGGCTACCATCATCCTTTTTGATCTTACAACCTTCTAAAAGAATTCTTAGGGTCTTAAATTTGGACAAAAAATCTTCAAAGGAGGAGAAATTATTGGGGTCCAAAGTAAGCAACTCATTTTCAATATGGTGGGCCCTGATTTTATTTTGAATGCCAAAAACAGTTTTTAGCTTTTCCAGGGCTTCATCAGGGGTGTCAATGTCAAGGATATGCAATCGAAGATCTTGAGCAATGGACATTCCTATCAACCCTCGTGCTTGATCTTGTTTATTTTCCCATTTAGCAGCTTTATCATCATCGAAAGGTTTAGTTTCTTGTCCTATGGATATTCTATAAATCCCTTTACTTCTAAGTATATATACCATGTGAGGTAGCCATTGGAAATAATTGGTGCTGTTAAGAATAACCGGGCATGCACTTTCCATTAAAAAAAAAAAAAAAAGTAAAGCTGAGAAAAATTGAAACTAACTGCTCCAATGGAAAGATATTGGAAAATTATGTCATTTAAAAAAAATGGCTTCCGGATGAAGAAGTTATGCCTTTTGAAAAAACTGAGTTGTAGATGCCGAATAGTTATGGGAACGGGATGAAGTGTAGCTTTTTAAAAAAAAACTCCTTCCCTTTGAAAAAAATATTTTTAAAAAAGAAGCTTGAGAAGGAGACTTGAACCCAAGACCTCTATTCTCTTAAACTAACCCCTCACCAAGTGAGATAGTAAAAGGATCATGTTATTGTATGAAAGGAGGAAGGGTTTTTTTTTTTTTTTTTGTAACTCTTCGGTGTGAGTGCCTTTTCCTGCACAAAAAAACACAAAAAACTGAGCAAAAAAAAAAAGTAATGCAAAGCTTTACGGCAGAATGTTATATTTTCGGTTAGCCTTACTGGCAACTATCACTTTTTTCACTATTTCTGATTTCCTGAGATCGCACAAAGACACGGGAAAAGAGCATATGTAGCAAAAAAAATCCTTTTTTCCTGTTTCTGATTTGCCGAGATCGCACGAAGCACACATCAAAGAGCATACATAGAGAAGAGGGTATAGATACGGAAAATAAATAAAACCTTAATTCCAAAAATAAACAAAAAAAAACTGAAATAAGCATAACTATTAACAAATATAACTGCAAAATAGATGCTCTATGCCTCCAGATCTAAATTGACATAACTTGGGTAGCCGAAAACCTTTTTGCATGAAACGAAAGGTGTTCCTCACTGTAACAAATGCTCTAGATACAATAGAGTAGTTCTCCAAGCCCAAAAATGTTCAGAAATAGTAGATCTAAAAAGGGGCATTCGCATGTAGTCAAACCGACTTCAGATTTTGATCAATAATAGACGCGACCCTCAAAATAGCTCTGATATCATGTAGGAATTTATAGGATAAGTTCCTTAGATAAAGAACTAAATTTCACCGCTCAAAAATAGATCAAAAATTAGTACACTAGTATAATCACATGGTTAAAACCCTCAAAGAGGGAAACAGTCCATGGCCTGAGCCAACGTGGCCACTTCAGGAAATTTATTAATATAAAAAGAAAGATTACATATGTTTCTCTCATAAACGGTTACTGGACAAATGACCCTCCATGATATTTAAATAGAGATCATGGAACAATTGGGTGTTAAGCCATGGATCAAGTGTCGTTAATATCGAGGTGAGAGATAACCGTTGGATCACTACAAATCGTGACCATCAGATTATAATTACAAATGTACATGGTAAAGAAACACACTTTACCTAACTCTACACTAGACTAAGTTATTCTTAACTATTTCCTATGTGTTTGTATGGTTGCAGCCGTAAATATACCCAGTCTCCTACATCAAAAATTGTTTCGTTGTGATGTTGATATGGCTGTTGTTTCATTTGATTTTGTGCCAAAGTGAGGTTATCCTTTAAGAGTTGGAGAACTTGTTGTTGATGCTCGATGTGATATTCCATTGCTTTAACCTTATAATTTTCTCTTAAAGATGATGTGATGGATGGTGGATGATATCCATAAAGTGCCATAAATAAGGTCATTTTTGTTGCAGTATGGAAGGAAGTGTTATACCACCATTCAATGAGAGGTAACAACTTGACCCATTGTGTTTGTTTATTAGATACAAAGCAACAAAGATATCCTTCCAAAAATTTGTTCACTATATTAGTTTCCCATCAGATTGAGGATCATGTGATGAGCTATGAGTTTATTGAGTACCCATACAAGAAAATAATTCCATACAAAATTTTTCTGTAAAAATGGGATCTTTGTCGCTTATAATAATATTTGGGTTTCCATGTAGCTTTTGAATTTTTTCCATAAATGCAGCAAATGTACTAGTTTTAAATGGATGAGCTAATGCATAAAAGTGTGCATACTTGGCAATTCTATCAACTACCTCCATAATGACAGTATTTCCTTCGGACTTGGGTAAACCTATGAGAAAATATATTGAAACCTCCTCCCAACGTTGACTTGGAATGGATAAAGGTTGTAACAAACCCAGGGTCTTAATTTCTCAACTTTATTTTGTTTGCAAACCAAACATTATACCAAAAACTTTTGAATATAAGGTTTAAGGCCATCCCAATAAAAAACCTTATTGACCCCGTGGTAAGTTTTTAAAAATCACGAGTGCCCTCCTAAGGGAGTGGTGAGAAACTCCAAAAGAATAGTTTGTTTCATTTGGGAATTCTTACAAAGATATAAGTGATCTTTGTGCCATAATGAATAATTTTTCCAGATAAATGTTTAATATGTATTAGGATCTTGTTGTAACTTTTGAATGATTGTCCACACCTCTTCATTATTCTTCCATTCATCCCTTGCTTCGGTTATCCACTCAATTTGGATAATAGAAATGGCGCAAAGAAATGCTTCCACATCCTCATCCTTTCTTGAGAGTGCATCTACAACAACATTTTGCTTCCCTTTTTTGTATATTATTTCAAAGTCATAACCCAACATCTTTGTGACCCATTTTTGTTGCTCTTATAAAGATAACCTTTGTTCCAAAAAGTATTTGATATTATCATGATATATTATTTACCTTGAAGTGTCTTCCCATTAGTTAAGGTCATCATTTCTTTAGTGCATGTATTATTTCCAACATTTCCTTCTCATAAATAAGTTTCTATAAATACTTTCCTCTGATTGGATAACCTTCAAAAGAAATGGGTCTTCCTTCTTGCATTAAAATTGCACCAATTCCATTTCCCGAGGCATCACATTCCTCGATAAAGGTTGTTGTGATGTCTGGCATAGCTAAGACCGATGCTTGGCACATTGCCTCTTTAAGATGTTTAGAGGCCTTAGTTTCTTTTGTATTACAATAAAATTGATATTTATTCAGTAATTATGTTAGAGGTTCCCATATTCTCCCATAATTCTTAAAAAACTTGTGATAATATCCTGTTAAGCCTAGAAATCCTTGAAGATGCTTTATGGTTATGGGGATTTTCCATTCCTCAATGGATTTAATTTTATTTGGGTCTAACTTAACACCCTCATGATATACAATACGACCAAATTATTCCACCTCATGTATTCCAAAGAAACATTTGGAGGTTTTTGCATATAATTTTTTCTCCTCTAATAGTCTGAGCACCATGTCAACATGTTCAACATGATCCTTCCAAGACTTGTAGATTAGTATATCATCAAAAAATACTAAAACAAATTTTTGAAGGAAGGGTTTGAAAATGGAATTCATCAAACCTTGAAATGTGGAAGGTGCATTAGTAAGGCCAAAAGGCATGACCAAAAATTAATAATGACGCTCATGAGTTCTGAATGTTGTTTTCAAAATGTCTTCAGTCTTCATTCTAATCTGATGATATACAAAATGAAAATCCAACTTGTTGAAGTAAATTCTCCATGTAATTCATCCAATAATTCATCAATGATGAGGATGGGAAATTTATCTTTAATAGTGAGCTTGTCGAGCTCCCTATAATCTAGACCCATACACCATGATCCATCCTTCTTGTGCACCAATACTATTGGAACAAAGAAACAACTTTGACTAGGTTGAATTATACCAGCCTCTAGCATTTCTGCTACCATATGTTCAATCTCACTCTTTTGGGCATAAGGATATCTGTAAGGCCTGTTGTTTGGAGGAAAACTTCCTAGAATCAAATGAATAGCATGATCGTGATCACAAATATGTGGGAGTACTTTTGGAGTTTCAAATACCTTGGAATGATTGTACAATAATTTTTGCATATGTGGAGAAATAGATGATTTTGATGTTTGAACCTCTAGTGAGCATAATTGTGAAATTATGACTCATTTTTCTTCTTTCGGAAGCTTTTTACTGACATTAGAGTTGATTATCTTCCCGGCTTCCCTGTGATACCCCATGATTCAACTTCCTTTCCTTCCCAAAATTTTTTCAATAAAATTTCTTGAAAAGTAAAAGTTATTGTCCCCTAATATTGTAACCATTTGACTCCTAGTACAACATCATTGCCAACCATTGGAATGGAGAACATTGGAATATTTAATACATATTCCCCCATGTTTAGCTTGATATTATGGCACTTTCCAAAGCAATTTATAGTTCCTCCATTTGCAACCATCACTTGACACTTTGGTGCTAGGTATAGGAAGCAATTCAATTCCTTGGCTAGCTTACAATGAATAAAATTCTGGGTACTAACTGAATCAATCAACACTATTACATTTTTATTCTTGATATTTCATTCTATGTTGAGAGTTTGAGCAGTATTAATTCGTGCCAATGCATTACAAGATATGGTTGGATTCATTTCTTCTTTCTCTAGGTTTGGTTCTTGATGTATAGCCTCTTCTTTTGAAGTTTCTTGTTCATTTTATTCCTCCTCTTCACAATCTATGTAAAATAATTTCTTCTCATCACACTTATGAACTTTAGTGTATTTTATATCACAATTGTAGAAAAGAAATTTTTCTCTTTTTTCTTCCAATTGTTGTGGTGTCAACCTTGTAGGTTATGGAAGTCTAGGAGTAGAAACAATTCTATCTTTACAGTTGTGACTGGTAGGCTTCCTTTTCACCATAAATTTTCTTTCAATTTTTCTTTCCAACCTGAATGCCTTCTCCAATGAATTAGGTTTCGAAAGGGGAACCTCATGCTGGATGTTATCCTTTAAAATACCTATGAATACATCGATCTTGTGTTCCCTTGAAATATCAGTTATCCTTATATTCAATTTTTGGAAGTCCTCATTGTGCTCCACCATTGAACCCTTTAGTTTGAGATTTATCAATTGGCTAAAGAAGTTGTTCCTATTTGTATCATCATAATTTGGTATCATTTCATCCATAAAAATTGACCAAGTGATCATTTTTTTACGAGAGCAAAGCCATCGATATAATACAAATGTATTGGGTTCTAAATATAAATTTTCAATGTGTACCTTTTGTGTGTTTTGCACATTATGGAGATCAAAATATTGCTCCATCTGTAGTATCCATGTTACAGAATCCTTGCCATGAAACTTACTCATATGGATATTTGTAATATGGTGGGTCTTCAATCCAATTTTAGAGTCTGTGAAATCATGATTAAAATTTATTTTGTTCTCATCATCAGTTTCCTCTACTACCTTTTCGCCATTAGGAAGCTTTTCTTGTAGCAACTTTGTCAAAAATTCCTTCAAACCTTCCATGTATTTCTTCAAATATTCCATGTTTCCTTTCAATTATGCTTCTATACCTTTCATTCCATTCTTAAACCCATCCATTCATGTCGCTTTTTAGTTCTTCTTTGGTTGCTCTTTGTGAGAGTGAAATTTGTTGCACTTGGTCCCGTAATTTTGATATGTCATGTTGTACTTCTTCCTCTTCATGTGTCATAGTAGATTTTTCTAAGGGCTCAAGGGTGTATATTATTTTTGGGAGGCATGTTAGAACCCAATATTTATATCAATGCTTCAATTTTCCCTTGAAATCACTTCAAACTTTTTTTTCAAACAGAAGTTATGCAATTTTAAAAACAATTTACACACCTTTTTCTTTATTTTGAGGAGCTCAATATTGAAACTAATGTATCTCTGTGATTTTGGATCCCAAATATTTTAACTTCAGTCCTATAGTATCCCTTTGATTCTTCTTTCCAATGCCATAGGTCTGATCTAATTTTGATTCTTCAAGATAAAGTTATGCTTGATATCCCACAATTACCTAATTATGGATTGGTTCAGTATAACGAAATTGTACGACATGCCATGTGTCAATGTTATGAACTTCAGCTTTAAAATCAATACACAAGAAACTATAGTTTGTGTGATTTCTGCCACTTTTTATAGAATTCAATTCCAATGTCTGAAACAAAAGTTATGATGATTTTCCTTCGGTCACGTATTTGAGATGAAATTTTTTAGCCTGCAAAAACCCTAAATTTCTCATATCATATCTCAAAAAAATAGCGAACCAAGATCTGAAATTTTTACGCGAGGTTAATTGATATTTTGGCTCCATGGGGTAAACATGTCATCTACTTAATCCTCGTAGAAAAAAAATTATAGCAAAAATTCCAAGATGATCTTTTTGAAGAAGTGAAACCCTAGAATCCCAATCTCTAATACCAAATGTTATGACACTAGCTCAAAAAATATAAGAAAAGATAGATCAAAAACTTAGAATACAACCTCTTTGAGGGGGAAACCTCCTTTACATTACATAAATGAATAATTCTTGGATGATACAAATGACAAAATCTCCTTTCTATATATAGGAGTCCAAGGGGTCACAATATAATCATAGCCAACATAGCAATAATAATGTAAGGACACAACAATAACAATAGTAGGCTTCTATGGGGAAAAATAATAAAAATATGGAGAATACACCGGTACAAAAATAACAATAAGGGGGCTACACTAACAATAACAACAAGGGGATACACTAGTATTATAGGGACCTAAAAATACTCATCTTTGTGCTGCTCATTTGATCTATAAGCAGAGTCACGTGAACTATAATCAACCATTCTCTTTGTCATCTCTAATATTCTACCTCTTGTAAAAATACCATGTCATATAAACGAAATATAAATTTTTTTAGCACAATTCTATGCTAATTCATGAGTATGTTTTAAATTGTTTTTTTTAGGATAAAATTTGTAATTCAAAAAAATTTAGAATGCTACTGAAAATTCTGGTAGTGTATGTTTTAGCCCTTTTCAGACAGTCTGTTTTAATTATATTTTGTTTGTTTTTATTTAATCTAATGCTACTAGAAATTCCGATAACCTTCCCTGTTTTTTTTTAATAGAAAAGTGCATACACTTTTATGTTAAGCCCCATGTTCCTGTTATCAACTATGTTTTAAAATTTTATTATGAGTAAGGCCACGTGATAGGAAATTTTTATGTTTAGTAATGTTAAGTTGAGTTGTGGTTATACGTGGAGCAAGCTAGGTGTCAATCTTCAGTAAAGAAAATCTAACTATTGTTTTTCCTATTTGTCAGCTGAGTTGTTTCATCCACATGTTGAGGTACGTATTATGTGTTAAGGTAGATCATGGATCTTCAGTTTTAATGTGATGATCGTTTGGATTGAAAATTGCTGGAAATTTAGGCCTGTAATAAGGATACGATGGAAGTGACTTCTAGCTCCAACTCCGTTCATCTCCAGCCACCTATAGCATATCATCTGAAACACCACAACCAACACAAGTTAACCATGAGTACCAGAAGTTGTATGCTATGGTCTAAGATATTTACCATTATGAAAAAGCTCATGCATGGAAAGGTGAACCAATGTATCTTTTTAAAACCATTGAAAGAAAGGGAAAACCATTAGTTTCGAGTTTAACTGTTGGTGAATGAGCAGCTCTAGTGAGAAATTTGAGAAAGGAAACCCAGATTTCAGACAGATTTCATTGAAGACGTAGCAACACCTATTAGGTGAGCTCCCCTAAACTTGGCACCTATCAAATTTTAGCAGATGACCTTCTTTATTATTGATGATGACTAAGAAAGGAGGAAAACTAAAATGCATTGAACCCCAAGGAGATGATCTAGTTGATGTTAATCTGAATGTGAGAAGGTTATTTTTTCAAGCAGGGTAGTGCCCATTGTGTTCAAGACTAGGAAGCTCTCATTTAGGAGTAGCTAAGGAATTTTCACTCTCTTTTAATGGGCAAGAAGAAAATGTATATGGCCTCAGATTGCAGGTATCAACAGAATATATTGCTAAAGCTTTCAACCTTCCACAAGAAGGACAAAAATGGTTTAGAGGAAAATTCATCACTGGAGGAGACCTCAACAATTTCATCAAATATGGACTCAGAAACCATAAATAGGCTAAAGGAATTCCCAACATTTACCTCAAGAATGAACGGGATGAGACTGTCAATCTCATAAAAATTCACCTTACCTATGAGAGGAGGTATACTATTTTTTTCTTTATCATATGAGATTTTTGTCTCATATTGCAGGTATGAAGACCCTTAACCTGCCATTATTTCTGTTGAAGAGCTTGAAAAATATGTCAACTACGGTAAAAAACACACACAATTGCATCAGAGTATAGCTTATATCATCAAGCTCTTATTAAATTATTGGTTGAGGAAGAACTCAAGAAAAGAAACCAATCAGGGAACATTTTATGTTTTACAGAGTAGGCCAACCTGCACCTTCACCAGATATTCTAGCTCCACTATCTCTAGCCTCATAACAACATCCTAAACCTGCCAAGAAAAAAGAGAAAAAAAAGAAACCAACTACTTCATCAGTTGGTAAGAGGACTAAGAGAAGGCTCCTTCAACCAAGGTTGAAAATAAGTTGGAGAAAGGAGAAGGCTCATCAACCAAAAAGTCCAAATCAATGAAGATGGTGCCTCCCATTTCTCCTTTTCCAAAGGTTTATACTAAAGCACAGAGAGAAAAGTCTGCAACTACAGAAAAATACAAAGCACAGGTGCTACGAGAAGTTTCATAAGCAGCCATTCAACAAAATATTTAGAAGGAATATCAGCCCACTAAGTTTGATAAGGAGCTCCTAAAAGATGCAGGGTGTGATATTAGCAGCAAGAGAAGGAAAAAATATGCAAAACCAATTGTTGGTAGTAGGAAAAGACACACCAGAGACAAAACGATGTTTAGGCTCAAATCTAAATCCATGCATAATCCAATTTTACTAACATAGGTCATAGATATAGAGAGGAAATCTGAAGGTTTACAAACTATAACTCCTTCAATTTCAGAGACTAGTGAGTCCAAAAAGAAAGATAAGGGTCAAGCCCCTTTAGATCAGAAAATAGAATCCTCAAAAAGAAGAAAAAATAAAAAGGGTTCAGAAGAGAAAAATACCATTTCCAAAAATACACCCACCGGGACCACAAGTTCAAAATCAGTTGTTGACAAACAATCAAACTTGGAAAAGCTTGCAAAAGTTGCAGCCCATATGGAAAAAATGTAAAAGGGTTTTCTAATAAAATACATTTTTGCATACTAAGTAAATTTTTGAACAACAACTCAAGTTTTAGAGTGTATAATTTTGCAGAGGTTCTTCAAATATTTCTTGTGCATTTTTAAAAAATATACAGAGCACTACCAGAAATTCTGGTAGCATTACAGTTTTTGCAGAGTTACAGGTTTTTACCAGAATTTCTGGTAGCACTTGTTTTAAATGATTTTTGATAGTTGTCAACAAAGTTTTTGAGAAAGCTTAGGAATGCTAAGGACTCATATTGATATGTATATGTCAAGTGATGGTTGATAAGTGGACATGAGGTTGTTGAAGGTCACATTTAATGAAGACATATTGTTATTAAAGAATCAAGGTCATGAAGAGACAAATCAGCAGAAAAAGGGACAACATGTCAACACACTCAACAACACAGTCCAAACTGTCTTCTCTTCTCTTATCTACATCTGTCCTGTTAGTTATATTTTGATAGGATATATCTTTAATGTCCTATAATACTTATGTAATGTGATGAAGAGTGGTTCATTATTTTTAAGAGATATGGAGTTGGTGCCTCTCTCTCTATAAATATCATTTGTAAATACCATTTCAGGGCTGGACTTTGGTCGACCTGAAGACTTATCATAATAAAGAAAATTCCTTTTTACACTTCATGGTGGAGGATTTTGTGATTCAAGGACTATATAATGTATGGTGTATTTCTCTTGTTGTTTCATTCCTTTGATTTATGAGTTGTAGCAGCTAGTAAGGTCTGAGTAAGAGAACTATTAGAGGATCTGATGGTTAATTATTTGTTGTTTAGTTTCCCAAAAATCATATATATGTTGTTTATAGCATGTTAGTGAAGGATTCATGAACAATTTGCGAAATACTTTATGCATGTACTCTGCTTTATAAATATTGTTTCCTTTACATAAAAAAAAGTTTGTGTAAAATAATACTCTTATAGTTGAGTTACTGATTTAGGACATGCATATTTCTTAGATTTAGTACCATATATTTGTCATCTTTCATTTGTTACAATATGCTCCCATATACTACCAATATACCCATAAAATTTATACTTGCCACAAGTTTCCAAATGCATGAAAGTATTAAAGAATAAAAATCATTTCAGACTCTTTAAGAAGCCATCCCACCACTCAAAACCTTTAAATTTGAAATGAAATATGATGTGTAAGGCTTATTCCTTTGTATTCAAGGAGTAAGTCCTTGCGCTAACATATTTGGTGCCATTGTTGGGGAGGTGAATTTAAGTTTATCCCTGGGTGACTGGAAACGTTATAAGTCTAGTTCTGAGGTGTACAATTCTAGCTGTCTTTTTTAGACTGCTTTACATCTGGCAACTCCATTGTTAAATTTCTAGCTCCTATAAGGGCTAGAAATAGGGCTAAGCTATATTACCCTTTGAGAATCCTAGTCCCCGACCCTGAGAACATAATCAAGAAAAAGAGTAGATCAAATTTTCCTACCTCTGCTACTGTTTTCTCAAAGGTTGTCCCTAAATAGGTGTTGCAAATGCTGTCCCCTGATTTTGTAGAAAATTCTGCACCTCCCTTGTTTTCTAGCCAAAAAACAGTCTCTACATCAAACGTTGGTGCTTCATCATCTGCTATTCACAACCCACCAATTTTTGTTCCACAAATCCCAAAAACGCATACCATGGAAAGTCAAAACCTACCCCCTAACTGAATGGACACAATTGTTGTTGCAAGGTATGCCCCTTTGGTTTTACCTCAACCTATGAATGCATTACCCGCAGGAGATTATCTCAAGTATATGCCTAAATTTAGTGTTGATGGAGAGGTAACAGTTGAAGAACACGTTGCTGATTTTTATGCCTATGCTGACAATTTGAATATTGAGCATGAAGATGTCTGGATGAGAGTTTTTGTTCAGAACCTTGACGGTGATGTTAGGAAATGGTTCAAATCTTTGAAAATTGGCAGCATCACTAGAATTAAAACCCTAGATGATAAATTTTTAAGGAAATGGGGTGATAAGAAAGGTTTTATGTATTATATCACTGAATTTGGTACAATCAAAAGAAAAGAAGGAGAATTAGTTTCTGATTTTTCTAAAAGATTCAATAAGATGTATAACAAAATACCTATTGAAATGAAGCCTACTGAAGCTTAAGCCAAAATCACTTATGTTGGTGCCTTTGATCCTAATTTTGTTTAATATTGAAAGAAATAATATCTACAACACTAAAAAAAATTTAGTACAATGCACTGGAGGTAGAATCTAATGTATTAGTAGCTAATAGGCTCAGAGGAGGAATTGACAGAGAAAAAAGGAAGAAAAAAGATGAAGTTTCATCTTCAGGAAATTTTGACATAGATCCTAAGCTAGATGAGCTGATTAAGATGGTCAATTCATTGACCACTGAGATGTCCAAGATCAATATGGAAGCAAGACCT